>SNQJ01S0044803.1:0-11223 GCA_010110895.2 Picea sitchensis | reverse complement strand
CTATGTCCTTCATCATCGACCAAGCTCAACCTCTTCGTCTTACAGTTGAGTATCGCCTCATGCGATTCCAGCCAATCCATACCAATCACGACGTCATAAGATCCTAAGATTGTGACGTACAAGTTGACCCTCCTGACAAAATCTCCCAGGTTAAGGGCACAGCCCGTAACCTTTCCTCCAACCTTCTGTTTGGCTCCTAAAGCCATCTCTACGAAGCTAAACTCGTCATGTTCGACTGCCTTTACCTTGATCCTTTTTAGCACTGCACCAGAAATGAAACTGTCAGTAGCACCTGGGTCTATCAAAATACGAAGGGTCTAGTCAGCGACAGTACCTGTTGTCTCAAGCACAGTCAACTGGTGCTCTGCCTGGCGGTTATTCACCGTTGCATGTATCCAATGGGCCTTTCCCATATCTCCCACGGTAGCGGGTCCGGCTGATCCGGACGCCCTGGTCCTCTCCACAGGATAGTCGTGCTGGTAGTGTGGCTCCCCACATGTCCAACACCCCTTCTTCAGCCCAGTAGTCTTGGTACCCAAAGTAGAAGATGACTGTCCACCGGCCTAGAACCCTGGTCTGTTCTACTGAATAGGCCTAAACTGCTGTTGTTGCGGGCGACGCTGCTGTTGGTGCTGTGGTCCTTGATAAGGTGTCCGCTGCTTAGGTGGTGGTCATCGATGTGTAGTGAATGTGGATCCCCTCTAGAAGCCGCGATATCCCGACATATGTCTCGCTGGTGTCTGGTGTTGCGGCGTTCCAGATGAACCCTATCTTGTTGGTCTCACTGGAGTCCTGGTCTGATCCCCTCTAATAAGCTCCTCCTCTGCTATGAGGGCCTTTTGGATAGCATCATGCAAGGTTTGAGGCATCAAGATCCTAACCTTTGCACGCAGGTTGTCGTTAAGGCCAAACACAGACCGGTTGACCTTGAGCTTCTCAGTGTTCAGGTGTGGAGCATACCGGAGCAGCTCCATAAAATGTGCCTTGTACTCAAGCATCGTATGACCTCCCTGTCATAAAGTGTTGAACTCATTGAGTTGATGCTCAATGAATTCCTCTGAATGGTACCTCTCTCGGAACCGTTCCTCGAACAGTTCCCATGACACGTCTTCAACTGCCATGTTCAGCTGCGACAGGAGCGTCTTCCACCATAGAAGAGTGCTTCCCTTCAGTTGAAAGACCTCCATGTGGACCTTCATGTTGGAGGTATAATCACGAAGTGAGAAGCACATTGCCATATTCTCCAACCATGCCTCGACAGGTTCCGGTGAATGCTACCTGTAACGGTCGGTGCGCGCGGTGGAAGCTCAGCAGGTTCCGGTGCCCTGGCCTCATCTCTATCCAATCGGTTGATCAACGCCTCGGACATGCACTGAAAAGATCTCATCATCCCCACGACATTGCCAACTGCTGTCTTCTCCTGTCTGAGAACCTGCTCACCTCCCTGGGGGTTAGACCCCTCAGGCATGGATGCTACTGGAGGCATCACACCTCCTCCCCTAGCACCACATCGGCTGCCTCCGCGGTGACCTCTAACCATGATTACCTGCACTCACACAATCAACTCGATCAGCAACAGTATAATCAAATCTAATCATGTCAATGAAAGCCGTAGCGAATCCCAAGTCGCGAGTCGAACCGACTCTGATACCATATGTAATAAGCCTCCTCGTTACGACAACAACTTTGAAAAAAGGTGCAATTTTTTTTCTTTGTTTAAGGTGTGTGCGCGCGTGTAGAAGTAACAGACACACTTGACTCTACGTCGCCATCCGACAAACAACATGACGTGACCACGAGGTTCATCACAAGAATACTGAAGGCACACAATGATTAACAGTAAGCAATAAAGGATCATAGACATAAGGTGCACAATGCAAACACTTAATGCCATATTGGGTTATGCACAGTACGAACACAGAGGGAAGAATCCATAGTAGTAGATCTTACTATTTCTGCACAGGAAAGAAAGGCGTTTAATCTTAGTTCGCTTCTCCGGAGAGAGAGAAGGTCAGATAGGGTCCTGGCCGACTGCTCAGGCAGAAACTAGTAATCTTCGTCAGGTGTGTCGCAAGAGTGGAAACCCTACCTTTAAAGGGACCGAGACTCTTGATACGGCACTGGATTCCTTACACCAAAATGAATCAACGATAAGTAAAACTGATTACCCCTCCATCCTACCCTGCAATGGTTAGGACCTCCAAGACACATAAGCAACGCTCAAGCCCAGGTTCCCATCGATTTTAACCATTTAAGGTCTCAGGGATGGCGACTGTTCTGAGGAACATTGAGGTGTCTACATCCCGCCCGACGCAAGCATACCAAGCAATAAAAAGATTACAACCAAGTACAATAATAATTAAGGAAAAACCACAACCACTACGGAAAGCGCAAACCGAAAGGACCTTGACAATAACCACCCAATGGTTAAGACTCAGCATTACCTATGACTCCAATGGCATCGAGCACATATCAATCACTTCGTTTAATAGTTAGTCGACAAGATACCAAGTCTAACCTTAAAATTAAAGTAAGGTTAATTGAATGCAATCCCCATTTACTAACTCATGATAACTTATCGTTCTTAAATCAAGGACATTTCACTATATATGTTTTACCACTAACAAATAAATCTACGATATCGTTACCATAAATGACAACACCATTTATTTTTAAATTACCATAACTTTGCAATAATAGGAACCATATTACAAGACATTGACCATTATTAAAGCAAGTTCGGCAATAATCAAGACAGTAACACATCCATCATTATCTCAATTCAGAAAATTCCCCTTTTACTAATTCGTACTAAATTAAAATACACAGTTCGAGGACCTTAAGTTTAGACATCATCAATGACCATAAAATTATAACAGTAGTTACAAATAAATAACAATAACCATGTTACTACCACGTTTTAGCAACCTTAGAAATACTTATATATAATGTAAACATTACATTCTGTTATTTTTAATGAGAGGACAATCGAAAACAGGGGTCTTAACTTAAGTATTACCATGATATTATATTGTAGTCAACCTACCCTTACACATCACGATAACATCTATGTTCTCATAACAGTCACAATTCACTTTAATGATTGTCTTAACCTTATGATAATAACTGTAATAGATAACCAAATGGGGACACTCTAAATAATCATTTTAGGCTTCTTGTTCTCATTGATCATTGTAAAGTAACACTCTAACTAATCACTCAGATTTAAGAAACATGGTCATCATTACTGCTCTGATTTAATAATCAATATAACTTAACACTCTAAACTATCATTATATAATTTATTGTTCTCATTAATCATTTCAACATTCTAATAATCATTCTAGTTAAGTCATTGTAATCATTATTGCCCCCAATTAACAATCATTAAATCTTCTAATAATCTATCATTAAAATCAAGGCGCTTTATTGTTCTTCAGGAAACATTCCAAAAGTTGTTGCTCAAATAAATATCTGGGAATCTGTAGGCGAATGAATCAGTGGCTATAACAGAAGAGGTCGGGGTCAAATTTCGTAACTGTCAGCATAGATTTTTTTTTTTCTTATGAGCCCATTGAAATAGAAGTTGCCTAACACTGTCAGCATCTTTTAAGGTGGGTACAATAAATCAAAAATAGTCATAAACAACGAAAGGGGTCCGCTGCCAACTCCCCAACACGTTAGCTTCTATCACCAGGCCCAACACGCGAGAATTCCGAGGGAATATAACAACATGACTCAAGGGTTCCTGGCCATCATTAAGGGACACGCGGACGCTGTACACAGGCAATAGTGAACGCAGGAATTCGTGCAGTAACATTCGTGGGATGGATGAGACTTCGATTGTGTTGGATAGCCCAGGAAAAGGATATGTGATTCATTCCTTTCAGGGCCTTAATCATCCAGTGAGCGACCACCAAAGAGCATTGAACGCCCTGGTTATGGGATCAACGCAGACTGAGCGCATCCAACATCGCCAGTTTAGAGGGTCACACAGGGCGAGGAAACAGATTGCAGTGCGCCTACGGAAGGTGATTTCAGCGTCTACAGAACGCCACACATCATCGTGTGCAGAGGCGAAGACTCGGCAAGAAATAACATGCGGTTGCGAAGGAAACCCCAAGACCGACACGATTCGCTAGGGTGAAAAAAGGGGTGGGGCTCACATTGGTAGCATGGGCGCAAGGAAACGAAGTCAGTGTCGTGGATACCAAGCAAGCACGGCTTCAAGGAACCAACCCAACTTTCATAAAAAGAGTTTCCTACCAGCTATTACAACTCTAACCCTCAGATTCATCACTTACACTTCTTGCATTCCTTCAATCAGAAAATTCGTGTATAAAAATTTGCGTGGCATACTCTCTCAGTAGAAATATACTACAGACAGATCGAACCCTCATTACGTTTTAGACATTAAATCTTTAACCTGACTTGCATCTCAGACGGGTAAATTAGCCAACAATCCGACGATAACCTAAGGGAACAATTCGGCAAGCGACTTCCTTTATGCAAGTTAAGTATAGTAGAGGAAAAGGAACAAATTACAAGACAGACGACCAAGGCTGAGCTAGCGCAGAGAAAAAAAATACACAGCATATACATGGTTAACTCAAGGGGACAGAGCGAGATCATTGTTTTGTTCTCTCTTTTTTATTAGATGAACAGACAAGAACCTTGTTTTCAGAGGCATTTAACATCAGTAACCAACTTTGTTCTAAGAGGTTTCTCAACAGCTATTATTTGCAATCTATTCCCCAAAACCCATAGAGTATAAATATGTACAAGGTTTCCCACCATACTTATCACGAGAAAAATTTTAAGTAATAAGAAAAATAGCAATTGCAGCAGCTACGCTTATAATCACCGAGTAGAAAAGTACGACAACATTTAAATCCAATCACAACCAATAATTTGATATCAGCATATACCATAATTCATCCTATTCTACCAATTTAAAAACAAACCATACCGTTGCCTCAACGTTGTCCTCGTGTGTCGTCCGCGCTCTGGGCCGCTCCCACTTTCCGACCATAGAAACCTCACTGGTACCTCCCAGCCAATCACTAGGGGTACTCTGCTTCCCCCTTAGCCCCCCGAGCCGCAAAGGGGCCACACAAATTCCAGAAAACAGGTCTAGCTTCTCAGCTCGCCTCGCAAGGCTGAGCTACCACTCCCTTCGAGCTGAGAAAATCCCAACTCCTCACAAGCAATCAGTCAATCCACAATCTGGCAGTGTAACGTTACGCTAACCGTCCATCCCCCCTCTTCCTCATCTTCCCCTTCTTTTATAGAAATTTGAGACCCACCTACTTTCCCTAAATCACTATTAATTTAAGTTTTAATGACAATCCTCTAAAAATTCTCGGTCGTCCAAGTGTCACTCATCCCCCACGTTTCTCCAAAATTATTTTCTTAAAAAAATTAAAAGACTTAATTCCCTCACCCACCTAGACTCGCTCCTAAAATTACTCCTAGGTGTTCCTAGATCCCCTTACATGCTTTTAATAACTTTCCCTAAAATGAAGTTGCTAAATTTAGTTCCTTTTAGAAAGTCCTTAATTGTTAATTCCTTTTTGCTTTTTACCCTATGTCCCCTACTTTCCTTTATTATGTTTCCTTTATTACAAGTTTCCCTATTTCTATTATTTATTCCTTTTTTTTAAAACCAAAAGATAGATGCGCTAATTAATCCTTTCATTATATTTTTAAATTCATAACTTTTATACTCTCACACGTTATTTAATTTGTATTCCTTTTTACAATTAAAACCACGGATTTTAATTAATTTATCCCCCTCTTCACTTTACCCCCTTTAAATTTAATAAGACTTTAACTAACACTTATGAGGGTTTTAGTTTACGCCCTTATGTTTATTTTTTTGTAGGGTATTTTCTTAAGGCTAATCAAAATTTTATCTTAGAGATGTTTTAAATTTAGGCTTAGATTTGAACTGGGTGACAATTAATTAGGGGAGTCGTTTTGAGAATTTATTAAGGCATTAAGGTCTCAGGGTCATCTAGGTTTGTCTCATCATCATCATCGATGCCACGTTCCCTTCAGGACACACTACGTGCTCCAAGGGTGCCACTCGCCTCGTTCGTTTCTATTGCGCGACGTGCCCTTCAGGATGCAAGGGTTATGTCGATGCCTCTGCATCTTCTAGGTCAAAAACCCTACACACTCAAATAAATTGAGTCAATAGCACCTGTTTATGTCAAAGAAGTAAAACATCATGTCATCTATCATAACACATCATCATCAAGGATAAATGTTTTATCATCATAAAAATCCAGATCACTTGTGAGCAAGTGTCCTCAAAGAATAAGTTTTCTAAGTGCACCAGAGCGGGATGTTACATAATGTTATTCCCCATAGCGGCAAAGAGGAAAAACAGTTGTTGAACATGTTGGGTGTTGAGTATATATCATATCATGCATGTTCAAATGATTGTATTCTATATAGAGGAGAATATGCAAACAAAGAGATATGCCTGAAATGTAGGCATGAAAGGTAGCATAAATCAAATAAAAATGGTAAATTTTGCAGTGCTCCTCATAAGATATTGAGGAACATGCCTATAATCCCAAGGATTCAAAGGCTCTTTCATTGCAAAGAATTAGCTATGTTGCATGGCTGACATTCCTCGCACATAAGTGAATCGAGAGTTATGTGAATCTCAACAGATTCAATAACCATGAAGCATATAGAGAATACATGGCCAAACGAATTCAAGGATGAAGTACAAACTCTACGACTTAGCATAGCAATGAATGGTGTCAACCCATATTCCCTCCAAAAGACCAAATATTATGTTTGGCCTATAGTAGTGATCAATAAAAGTATCCCCCATGGTTGTTCGTTAAGAATGAACATATTACATTGGATATTATAGTACCTGGTAGAAGACAAGTGAAGAATATGGATGTCTACCTACGACCATTGGTAGATGAATTGAATGAATTATGGGAAGGGATACATGTATATGATGTATCAAGGCCCATTGCAATAGAGAGGAATTTTACGTTGTATGGCATATGTGATTACACCACACATGATTATCGAGGCTTAGGAGTTTTCTCTGGTAATTAACGTGTTTATTGATTTGTTTATATATGTAACAATATTCATTTGTATATTTAATTCGTTGTGATTGACATTCTATTCATAAACACTAACGTGTTATGTATACAATAATTTTGCAGTTCTTGTAACTAAAGGATATCATGGATGTAAATGTTCTAGAACTTATTTGAATGATAGGTGGTCCAACCACCTACGAAATCCATTGTACGACTGCTTTAGGGTAGTCCTCCCAGAAGAATACCCTTATAGAAGAGAAACATATGCTTACAATGGTAAACCAGAGAGAACCCAAAGGTCTACAATAATGACACCAACAAAATGACTTATAGATTATGAGAGAGATAATAAGAATGAGATTACAAAAATATTTGATTCAAATGTGGATCCTATGTTCGATGATCGAGAATTATTCAACACCGATGTTGAGAAATTTCCCATTGAGATGAAAAGGAAATCTATATTTTATGAGCTCCCCTATTGGACGCATCTTAAAATTGCCCACTTACTAGATCCCATGCGTATATTTAAAAATGTTTCATATTCTTTATAGAGGAACATATGATTGAAATAAAGTGAAACATTGGTTGTGAGGAGAGATCTTATTTCTTGAAAAAATAAAAATAAAAACATTAGCTAAGAAAATAAATTAGAGGAAAGGTTGGTCCATCTTCGTCTTGCAAAGAAGGTGATGTCCCATGGATTTTGAAGAAATAAGATCTTTCTTTGGAAAATGAACTTATATTGGCTGTGAAGGTGCCTTATTTATATGGGTGTTCCCTACAACATTGCTTCATTGTGCTTCAATACCATTTGTCGGGGTTGAAATTACATGACCATTTCAACCTTCTAAAGGTACGACATATGTCAAAAATATGATTTTATTATTTTTAATATTTATTTTTATGCCATGGGATAAACATAATTAATGTTTTATATGTTTACTTTGTAGTTTCATTATACTATGCTCATGCTTGGGTGTGTGAAACATGACTTCCCCCATGACCTAAGGTGTGCCATATCTAAATTATCTGCATTTGTACATTGGATCACATCAAGTTATATTCATATGGCTAGCATTCCACGATGGCATCAAGAGATAACTGATATTGTTTGTATGTTTGAGAAGGAACTACCATCGAGTTTCATGGACTTGCAGGTTCATATTCTAATTCACCTAGTATATGAGGTTGAATTAGTCAGGGTGGTCTCATATCGTTGGATATTATTTTAGAGAGGTACATGAAGAAATTGGAAGGAGTTGTTTTTCAAAGGAAAAAACCTGAGGGGTACATATCATATGAGTCTTTCTATTATGAGAATGATTACATCAAGCAGATCGATGACAAAACAAGTGCAGTGATTTGGGATGATGAAAGGTATGAAGACAAAAAAGAAAGGGAGATTCTCCAAATGAATGGAAAAAGGAGCTTGATAAATAGTAAGTGACTTATCGTTTTTCAAATTTGTACACAGTAACTATTCACACTTAACTTCATAATGTATATTTTCATGATCTCATATGTACTATATTTTGGTTTTATTTCATGAATGCATCAATGAATTCAAAAATTGATGCCATCAATAAATTCATTCTTTACAATTCAGAGGAAATATAGTCGTGGGTCTGTAAAATCCCCTTCGTTACAGCCACAGGCGAAGATTTTTTTTTTTTTTTTTTTAAGAATTAAGAGGCAATAAGGCAACAAAGACAATGGTTTAACCACACCATAGATGACGAACAGAAGCACGCAACCCATGAAACAGGTAACTACGACTCCACTCACTGGCACAAGGGAAACTGGGCAGACATGCACAGTATAACAAGGAGGAACGACTACCCATCCAACGCAACAAGACACTCCTACACTCTAAGGGACAACTTCCCCTTCCCGACACAATGACATTGACGAACAAGACAAGAACCTCAATGCGAGCAAACCAAATGCACGAAGGTGTTCCACCTATGCACCCAGGAAACTTACCATGCTCGACAACACTCCCCAACACGGACTGACTACGGTCAAGTTTTCGTTCGGCGCTATCCCATGGGGCATGCCATGATCCCCTCATCAGGGATCATGTCGTCCCCAGGTGATATACGCGTCGACAACCTTGGCACCACTCATCCTATCAGGATCGGGGACTCTATATAAATCTGACGCGCTAAAAACTGAATACAAAAAGGAAAACCACACCCATACCCCAACAATAGGTCGACGAAATGCCATAGGACGAAGACAAGGGATGACACAAGCCAATGCATGACATCGTCCCTGACCCAACCAATCACCCAGTCTAAACAAGTCACTGATTACAATCTATTTTAACATGGGTTCCAATCTAAATGAGGCACGTCAAAGTTACAATTAGTCAATAATGCACCCACTAATTTAACATTAATACAATCAATCTTGCAAGTCTAAGTAATCAATACTAAAAATTTAGTTATAAATACCATCTAACTAGCCATTAACTTGAATAAAAATATTAACAATCTTAATGTATGATTCTACCATAATAACAGTGATGAACAATTTATTCTCAACATGCAGTCTAGCTATATTGACCGAACCAACAATATTAGTTGTCTATTATGATTGAGAAGGAAATCCTAACTACTAACTTCGTTGTAGCAATATAAAAAGGCAAATAACATAGAAGTTACCTAACTATTAAATCAACAATAATAAGGCAATTCACATGACTATTATCATAACAAGTAATATAGCAATAACAAGGCGATTAACATGTTGATTAACATAACAATTAATATAATAGTAACATGGAAATTACATGACTGTTAACATGACAATTAATAGCGAAATAGGAAGGCGATTTACATAACTGTTAACCATTTAACTTGCTATGAAAATTAATCAATAAGAGAGAATATGTTGATCATTAAATCAATGTAGAAAATAACATGGCAATTAATACGGTAAATAATATAGCATTTACAATGCAATTTAACATGGCAATTAACAGTAAGAAGGAAATTGCTCACCATTAATATTGATGTAGCAACTGTTCTAGAAATTAATATGGTAGTTACATAGCAATTAATCTAACCAATAACATGGCTATAACAATTAATGTTTGGCAATGAGAAGGATGAGTACACTCAAATTGAAGGAGAATAATAAGACAATACAAATTGCAGAAGGATCAACTTGCATTCATTCAACAACCAACGCAGTCAACATTCTAAATAGAAAATTTGTGTCCCTTCAACAACGAACTCAGTCAATTTTTTTTTGTTGAAAATACCTGGTTATTTACATCAAACTCAGTCGCATTTAATAGGCTAAACGTGGGCATTTAAATAACAATCTAGGTCTCATTTTAAAAGCAAAATCCTGGGCATTTAAACAACAATCTCAGTCTCATTTTAAAAGAAAAATTGTGGGCATTTAAACAACAATATCAGTCTCATTTTAAAAGCAAAATCATGGGCATTTAAACAGCAATTGCAGTCTCATTGTAAAAGGCAAAATGTAGGCATTTGAACAACAATATCGGTCTCATTTTAAAAGAAAAATCATGGGCATTTCAACAACAATTTTTGTCAATTTTTAAAAACAAAACCGTGGGCATTTCAACAACAATCTTTGTCAACTTTTAAAAGCAAAAATGTGGGCATTCAACGACAATCTCTGTCAACTTTTAAAAGAAAAAACGTGGGCATTTCAACAACAATCTCTGTCAATGTTTAAAAGAAAAAACCCGGGCATTTCAACAACAATCTTTGTCATGTTTTAAAGGGAAAAATTGTGGTTTCCCTTTTTTATTGCCTGGACGCCAAATGAAAATGCATACATGAATGACCAAAACACCCTTCCCTTACCAGGATACTAATTATAAAAATGCAGACAGGGAAATGATTTCATTTTTCCATTGTCGGGATACCAATACAATGCAGACATGAATAACACAAAAACGTTTTTCCATTTCGAGGATACCAAATATAAAAATGCAGATAGGGAATCAAATCATTTTTCCATTGCCAGAATACCAATATAACGCAGAAAGGAATAATAAATAAAAACGTTTTTCCATTCGAGGATACCAATACAAAAATGCAGACATGAAATCAATTCATTTTTCCATTGTTAGAATACCAATACAATGCAGACAGGAATA
>SNQJ01S0044802.1:118914-136955 GCA_010110895.2 Picea sitchensis | reverse complement strand
CGGGGTGATGTGCGGTGTAGGCTAGATTGTGATCTTCAACTGGTTGTAATAGGCATGGAAGATGACATTGGACTACCACTGCTTGTTCATGTCATTGGAGTACCATAGCATACAGAAATTTGCGGCCAGTGGTTCGAAGGGTTCAATATCCGGGAAAGTGGCACCTTCTGGTAGCTCCCAAGAAATGAAAGCAATCAGTATGAGAATCCAACTAAAGTGGAACTCATACCCTTGGTCTTGCACTTCTCTGCAATCAAGATCTAGTTGATTGGCAAGGTACTGTACCCAGTTCATCTGTAGTCCCTCTGTGCACTTCCCTGCGAGGTCGACCACGAATCCGATCACTTGAGTTGGTCTATTCTTACGAACTAGATTGCCCGTGATTAGATGATAGGCATGGCGCACTGTGCCACTCTAGATAGAGGCTAGCTTGTAGCCTCGTGTGCCATTCTCGACATCTCCAAAATTTTCTTTATTTATCCACGCTAATGCTTGGTCTGAGGTGTTTCCAGGGTAGAACTCCTTGGGTTAGGGCCTTGCATACTAAGCCCTGTGATATGATTGATCAAGGTCAAATCCACAGTGATGCGTTAGTTCAGCCATAGGTATCTTTCGTGATATCACAACAACAGTAAATTTACACATGGATTCACCTCCTAATGTCGTCTGAAGTGAGAAATATTCATCATGTTGAGTAGTGTGGAATGCACGAGGTTCTGGGTCCATGACTGCAAGATGATCTTGGAATTCTTGCCTTTAGTCCTGGTTAGATACTTGTGGGGGGAGAGCATGCTGTAAGCCTTTCTATCACCAAGGTTGAAGTCACTAAACTTCAATGCTGTGAGCTGATCTTGGTCAGCAAAAACTGCGTGCACCCCTTTTGGAAGGTACGTGGTGATCAAGGTATACTTGAAGTCTCGAGGGACACTGTCATGGTTGATGGTGCCACTGAGAGGTGGTAGGTAAGACGATAGAATCCATGGAATAAGCTTGGTGTTCGCAATGTCATGTCTATGCTTTGTTCTTGTCTCTGTCGTGGTTCTGGAAGTTCCTGCTCCGCGATAAGTTGAGGGAAAATATTGGACTCCTCCTATTGATGATGCTTGCACACCTACAAAAATCCTTCTTTCTGACATGACTCTCTCAATCATTAAGTAAATCAAAACTTCTTCGACTACTTTCTCTGTGGCGTTGAGCTCGTCTGACATACAAGCTCGGGGTCACAATGATCTTAGACACTGCACACGCCTCGGTGAAGTGGCTTATGTCGTTGGTCTGATATCTCAGCGAAGTTCAATTTCTGCAAGTTTTTTGTTCTACGAGGTTCCCTCTAGAATATTATGTAGCCTGTCGATCTTAGATATCTTTTTACTTAGCTTCCTAGGCTTCTTACCAGTGAGCTTCGTCTCGGTGATTCTCTTCCCATTCTAATTCTTATTTTCCTTGGACATAGTCACTTCACACTACTAATATTATCTCTTAAGACTCAGGGGTAATACTTCTTCTATATTTGAGACAGATACTGCAATCTTCTATGAGTCCTCTAGTGCTCTTGCAACTTTGACATTTGGGCTCCGGGTGTCAAATAGATTCGATTTGTTCTCTTGTTCTTCAATCAACTGCGTGATCCTTCTGGTCATGAAATCTATTAACTCTTATATATGTTGTTCTAAAACCTTTTCTTCTTCTTCTTTCTGGCTTGATATCTCTCAATCCAAGTTTTCCAAGTAACATAGTAAACGGGGCATTGTCCTCAATAAACTTGATAATCTCAAAGTATTCCTCTATCAAAGTTCCATTAGCATTCATAGATATCTGAGTAAGCCTTCCACATAGGTTCACCAGTTTTCCTCTTAATAGCCCTATTCCTCTTAATGAAGGGATCATAGCAGGCCTTCCTATAGCTTTCCAAGCTCTCTCTGGCATAATGTTCACTGGTGTTTCTTCATCAAGAACACAGTCAATGTCGAAGTCCCCTATTCTTACTTTGATGCATTATTTTTCTTTAAAGATCTTTGATAACCTAAAATGTTGGTGGCCATTCAAGGTGTATTTCTTCTATAGTAATACCTTCTCAGATTCTTTCTGGGGTTTGGCTATTTCTAGAGCTACCTTAGAGTTTTCTTCACTCAGATTCATTCTTTCAAGCTTAGCAATCATTCTAGGGTAGTCCAATACTTCATGGTATAAATATTTGCAACAGAGACAACTGGATCTTCCACCAGGGCATTCCTTAGATAGATGGCCTGGTTTTATGCAACTGTAACATAGGGTTAATCCTTGCTTTCTTTTAAATGATCCCCAACCTCTTCTGTACTGTGCACTGGAATCATGGTATCTAACCTACAAAAAATTCTTTCTAGGATCCTGCATCCATTTGTTAGTCCAAACATTCTTTCTATGCATAGGTATAACATATCTATTACTGTACTTATCAGATCTATTCATATCAAGATTTCTTTCATCTATCAGAGCCCTAGTTTTCAAGCTAGGACAGAATCTATCAAACATACCTAGATCCATACTCTAGAAACAAAAAATTTCACTTATTTTACTTTTGCAGAGAACAAAGCTTCCAAATCTAAAAATTTTGACTATCCTTACCTTTATAAGAGCACAGAGATTACAGATCTTACCTCTTTTCTGCATAGCTGACCTTTTTTCTTCAGAAACTTCCACTTTTACCTTTCTTAGAGCACAAAGCATTCATATATCGCTTCATTTCTTCAGATCCGACCTTCTTTCTTTAGCACAAATATTTTTAGATCAAGTGGAATACTGTGCACTAGGGAATAGATCCTCGCACACAGCTTCCATAGTTTCAAGACGAATCTTTGCACAAAGCTTCCTCTTCCTCAGTTCCCAACAATCATAGTTTCAGGTCTCAGCAACAGAGCCATTTGTTGTCATAGGGGCAGACCCAGGGTTCAACTCTACAACATCGCACCAACAAAACCCTAACTATTGGCCCTTTCGGCAACACCTGCAAAGAAGATGAAGTCTCACCCAAGGTAGAGGCAGGGGTGGTTGAAAGACTCAGGTGTCTGAAACCTTAGCTTGGACACAGATATGTGATTATATCGCTTACAGAGCAGTTAGCATCATTTATTCATCAATATTCAACCCTTATTATACTTCACAGATAGCACAGAGCATCGCAGTATTCACTTAGATCTAAGGTAATTTAGCACTTAGCAACAGTAAAACAGGTCAAATACAGTAGATCTGCATGAAGCATCTTCATACATATCAAATCTATTATTCATACACATCTAATGAAGCACAAAGCATAAGTAGACCTATCTAAACATACCAAATCACTTAGCCAAAGCAGAGATAAACACATCAAGTCAAAGCGCAAAGCATAACACACAGATTTACGTGGTTCACCCCCTTCCCTTGGGCTATGTCCACCAACTCTACTTCTTTATTAGCGTCTCCAATTGGTTACAGGCACAAAGCCACCAAAAACCCTTCCTCACATAGGACAGAAGATCTGTGCAACTCGTTGGATCCTTCTTTCTTATGATTATAGCACAAAGCCTTCTATAACTTCTACAACAACTTGCACTTAGCTCTGTAAACCTTTTACATTCATGCACAAAGCACTTACATAGACTATTATCACTTAGCTTACATCACATAGATACAATCCTATATTTCTCTACTAGATGCCTAGACGTCTATTTATACATAAAAGTGGGCCTAAGCGTGGGTTAACCCACGGATCGACATCCCTTTCCCATTACATTGTCCCAAAACCCATAAAGGGACCCGAAAGTAGGCTGAGATCCCTTGATCTCTGCTTTGTCTGGCACTCCATCTTCGACAGGCTGTCGAAGTCCTAGAAATGGTCAAATATGACCAAGTAACTTCAAAACTTGGTCACAGGGAAACATAAACTAAACGAAGAACATTCAATTAAGTCATTGTGCTCAATCCATTCCTATCCACTGGATAGGACTTAACTAACTCAATGACTTTCCTCTTGGTTCCTGTAGCCAGCTGCACTAACCAAGACTTTTCATGTTTTCTTCTTGAAAATTGCAAAATTTCCACCACTCTAGGATCTATATAACTATGGTTATCCCCTAAATCAATTAAAATAGTAAATGGTTGGTTTTTAATATTACCTTCCACTTCAATCATGCGAGACTGAAATTCAGCTTGCTTGTTGTCTAGGGTTGCATAGATCCTCGACATTCTACTACCCATGTCCTCCACTGTTTCTTCTTGTTGAACATTATGGACATCTCTCACTTTGCCATTTTTTGGGGGACAATCTTTGTACTTGTGGCTCCCCTAACAGCCCCAATATGAAAAGGGCGTCTACCTTGGACTTTGTTCCCCTACGTCAGCCATTCTCAAATCTCTAAACGATGGTTGTCCTTGAGGATTGTTTCTGAAAAAGGGTGGCTTAGTTCCCTTCTTCCTCTGATCCATCTGGAATTTATTCTTGTCTTCCCAAGCCTTCTAAAAAGTAGACTTTGCTCTTTTCTACTCATATAAGCATTTCTCTCTTCTTATAGTTTCTTCCATAGTCTTAGGATCATCATACTGAATCTTGTCACCAATGGAAGGTGGCAATCCACTTACATACCTTTGAATCTTGACAGTCTCATCTTAAATGAATGAGACATACTTTAGAAATTCCAGAAACCTTCATTCGTATTCATCAATGTTCATGTTGCCCATCTTGAGTTCAAAGAACTCTTTCATCTTTCTGTCATAGTATCTTTTAGTCAAGTATTTCTTCTCGAAATATCTCTTGAATTATTTCCAAGTGATATATTTCTTTCTAATGTGTTGCACCTGCACAAGTTGATCCCACAACATGGATGATTTTCCTTTCAATTGATACATCGCAATTCTTCCTTTTGCATGAGAGGAATAATTCTTCAGTTGTAAATATTTCCTCATGCCGAGCAACCATGTTTCAACATATTCCTCCTTCTTGTGCTCTCCATCAAACATAAGAGGCTTAATCTTGTTCATTTCTCCCTTTAGTTCATCCACTCCATATCTCATGTGCTTTCTGGTAGGATATGGGCTTGACCTACTGTGTGCCCTCCTCTTGGAGAGACCTTGGGAGTGATGATGGTGTTTACCAACACTCCTTGATCTTATTCCCTCAGAAGTTGGGTGACTCTTGGTTTTTCTCGAGTCTCTCTCCTGGTCCAACTTCTTTTCTATTCTCTCCAGAATCTTCATCAAATTTAAGTTGAATTCACCTTGTTTATCCTGAGCTTTCTTGATATTTTTGCTATTTGTTCGGTGAGTTTGGGAATCTTTCTACAATGTTTCAATGATCTTCATCATATGCCCTTCATTATCTAACTCTTATCCATTCCCATTGGAGTTTGACCCTTCAACTCCCAAATGAACATGCATCTCTTTAGCTTCATTCTCTAAACTGGAAGCATTATGTGTCTCTTCCATTCTCCATGCTCAATATCAGCTCTATCTGGTTTTGGCACTCGTTAAAATTTTGCAACACAACGTGCAGACAACTAGAATTTGTCAGGCCACCAATCCTTAACAAATTCCCCAGAATTCAGAGACAATCCGACTCAAGAAAATGTTCATTTTTCATTCTCTTTGATTCTCGTTCAATCAAGAATCCCCATATATTTCTACTTTCATAACTCTTCTCTGCTAAGTTTTCGAGCACTAGCCCCTTTCTCTTAGTTCCCCAACCCATGCGACCATGGGTCGTGACCAAGTGCTAGATCAATAAGCACGTACTTGGGCCTTCGGCCTTTGGCTTCGAAAGGTTTCCCAAAATAACACAACAATCACTTGAAGTTTTGATTTACCGAACTCGCGCAGTAGGGTGGATGAACGGTCCACGTCTACCCAACATCCAATGGCTGACACTCGCCATGGAATCTCAGGCATCTAAGTTTTAGGACTTCAGGACTTCGGAATATTTCACATCCGCACACCCCAAACACTTCCACAACACTTTGTTGACGTCATTGCGTCACATCACTTAGAATTTTCCAAATTACGAGGGCATGCAATGGTGGTTCGGAGTAACCTTTCTTTCATCCCGCAATTCTTCTGACATTGACACGTAAAACCTTCAGTGAAACCATAGTTTGCATTGTGGGACCACCTTGGAGAACTATCTCCCATGCAACTTGGGTCCCCGCAATGACTTCTGGCCATTGATCTTGATGTATCATGATCAATGCCATTGTGTGTCCTTCGAAATTTAACTATGTTACGTAAACTCGAGCCGCACTAACCCTCCTCACACAGGATGCCACATGGCGAAATACTACGACTGACTCATGGCCCAATCAGATGGGTGTCACACGTCATGTTCCATATGGAATTTCAGACTTCTACGTGTTCAAAACCCACTGGCACATGGCACACATCCCATGTGTCCATGCCCATCCAAGTGACATCACCATGACTCACTACTTCAACTCTTTGGGAGCTTTCTCCCTTCACCACTTTGTTTGACCTTTCGACATTGGTTAATTCAACGATCAAGCTCTCCTCTCCAAGTCTATGGTGCAAATCCACTTTGGAGCTTTGGCCTTCGACCCTTCTCTTGTTTTTGGTATCAGACTTCACTAAAGTCGCGAAGTCTGAAGGGCTTCTGGTTTAACTCCTATGCACCTTCCCCAGATATGATAGTGATAAGGGATTTCCCCTCCTTCCTAACAGATCCTATGACATAGAACAAACTTTGTTACTCTGCGGATTTCCAAAGGAATTCACGGCTAACTACCTCGGAACACTACAAAATCTGACGGTCGTGAAGGATTTTCCATCTCCCAATAGATCCTACGGCTCCAACACCCCAAGTGTTGAGCGCTCTCTCTCTCTCTGGACAAATACAACACTGGTTGTGGTTTTATTCTATCGTTACTCCTCCTGAGCTTTGTAACATGACCAAGTAACCCCTTGGCACTCAGAAACATTCTAAGGTTCGAAATTGGTTCCATCCGAACACCATTTCCACTCGAAACCTTGGGTCCAAACACCACTTATCTGGCCCATCCAAGCTCAACTTTGAAACTATGGCTATGATACCATTGTTGGTGTCGAGGTATGAACAATTTATTCACCCTTTTTCCTACATTAATTTATCAATCCGGGTGTGTATTCTTTCAAGGAAATGCATAAGGTATATGCAAGGGCAAGAGCACAATTTGTTCTAGCCAAGGGTTCACGATTAAGATTCAAAACATTGCTTGTAAAACTAGATTAATTACAACTTCCGAAAAGAAATCATAAGAATTGAAACACTATAACAACAAGCATAACTAATAAATAATATACATAGAAAGATGTAGCACCTGATCAGAAGAGCGGGCCCAGCTCTCTGATCAGGGTTGCATTAGTCACATCGAAGATTAAGACAGCAAAATAGATTATGCTCTATAAATCTGAAAAGGGTTATTACAATATCAATGGGGGCATCCACAGTTATAGGAATAAACTGTCTTTTATACATGGAGAGGGAGAACAACCTCTTTCCCTAAAACACGGTAACCGTATCCCCAAAAATATACATTAGTTGGAACGACACCAGTACCAGATCGACAAGATCAGCGAGATGCCCAATAATGGTTCAGGGATCTGCGACTCCAGCTGCGTGGCCTCCTTATGGCTTCGTCATTGCTGTGAAATAGCGGATTTGCTGCGGGATACTGAAGCCTTGGTTCCTATTCTCCAGAAGTTGCGGTCAAACATTTGTTTTAGTGTTATGAATAGGAAAAACTCCATGACTTTATGTCATTAATAAAATATTCCAATAGACAAGGCAGGGGTATTTACCTTACAGTTTTAGCATAGTAAACGTAGGTAAATAAGTGGAAAAAGGTAAAAAAGGTAATGGAAATGTAGCATAAAGATAGCCCGATTTGGTGCCCAACATCTCCCCCCAACTACCCTTCTACATATCCTCATGTAGTTCATCGCCTCCACAGGTTTGGATTTCATTGACTGTTGGATTCCTGAAAATGGGCGAGATCATATTCTTCATCTATCTCTGTCCCTAGAACTTTAAAGCCATCTGAAAGGAGGACTTCTTCCCACCAATCTTCCGAGACGATATACGTTGGAGTGTGATTTTCTACTGGCAACCAAATAGTGGGAAACTGAAACCGGAGTCCCATCCATCGGACTCTGCATGTTCGGACACATGCCACATATCTGGGCACTCTGGGGAGCACTCATGCAAAATTTGGTGCCCCAAAAGGTTCCCTATTTCGGACAGTTGTAGGTGCCATCATCCACCTTTTCTGATAGCAATCAAGGGCCTCTTCATGAAATGTGACTATTTTCTTAACACAAAGATGAAGGCACCAATTTTGTGTCCTCATCATTCTGTCTCTATTCCCCTCAATTCCCAAAAAGGTATTGTGTTTAGTGAACATGGTGACTGACCTCCCAGGTTCTCCTCTTACTATAAACAACTTTGTAACCTGATTAGATTCAAATGTGTTAAAAGCCTTCTGCCAGCTGATCTGGTTGAAAGTGTAAGAGGTGAGGGCCCTTAAATGAATGTCCCCCACATATGGGACTAGGTTGAATTCTCTATCCAGGCACAACATATACCCATGCAGGTAAAATTCACACATCAAATGTTGATTTGGCACGTCATGGTGCCTCATTATTTGGAGGAATTGTACACCATTTTCTATTTTATAACTAATCTCATTTTTTATGCTCTCCATGCAGAATAAAAGAAAACGTTCATGTAAGAATAAATAATAACAAGAAGCAGGGGGGAAACATGCCATTACCTCTTATGCCAAATTAAACATCTACTCCTTATCATTTTTCATCTTTGCCACTTGCTTTTCCAGTTGCTGCTTCCCATGCCTTAATCTCATGATGTCTATACGCTCCACATATTCAAAAATAGTTGTGGAGGCTCATTCCTGAGTTCTTCTGACCTCATTTTGATACTAAGCCGCAGTAGATTTCCAAGTTTTCACTTCGACCATTAAGGCATGCTCACGGTCTTCAAACAATCGCTCGACTGGGTCTGTTTGAGTAGAAGTAGAGGTTATGGCTACCTGGTTCGTCTGAGTCTCTTTTTCTACTCCTATGGCCTTGGACTTTCTAGCTTGATGCTTGTATTTCTTCATCCGCTTCTACATTTTGTGTACCTGTTTCCTTAGTTTTCTAACCTCCCTCTTTAGCCGCATTGTCTCTTTAAACTGTAGCTGATGTTTTTTTTTGACTTGGAGTCTTACGACCTTCTCGCCTGGCTCTTCCATTGGCTCATTTGTCGAGACCACTTCACTTGGTCCCTCCTCTTTGCCTATGGATATTTCCTCTTTTTGCACGCTCTTCACGACCAGTGGTGCCCTTGCGAGATGCTCTCCTGCTAATGTGTTTGTTTGAGTATCATCCACCCCACACGCTTGTGGATTTTGTGATAAAATTGGAGGAATGGCGAGATCTTCTTCTGTGCGCCGAAGGGAATGAGTTCGCCTTGCTCATCTTGGAATAAAGGAGAAAAAGGAGAACTAGTACGGATCTTCAATGTTCGGTCTTGAGGTCAATGCTGGTTCTTGTGGGTCAGCACCAACCTCATGCCCTAGTTCTCCCAGCACTTCTTCCATGGGTTCTATGGTCGGGGTGGTCACGACCTCTTCTTCATTCGGGTTATCCTCCTCCATCGGCTCCATGGTGACAGGAGGTCCTTGTAGAGTACCCTCGGTTGCAATATCGACCAATTCACCCACTCCTGTCTATTGTGACCCCACTTCTGTGGTTATCATGCTATCAAATTGCTCTACTAGTTCCACAGGCAAGGCTAGTTTTTGTGGGACAACCTCGGTCGTGGTACTAGTGGGCCTTTCTGTGTCAACTTCTGCATCTTCCATTGGTTCCATGGTTTCGTCTTGCTCTTGGGGAGCAGCCTCTTCTTCAAATTCTTCATCTTCCATCTCCATCTCTTCCGGTTCCTCCTGGTCAACATAATCATCTTCTCCTGCATTTTCCTCCTCCATGGCTTCTGGTTCATCTTCCCTAGTAGCCACAGCAGTTGCTACTCCTTCCTCTGTGGAATCCTGAAACAATTCCCACGGAATCAGGATTCATCTGATGGCATTCATTATTAACAGTTGAACCAGCCCATGGTGGGTGATGACCATCGATACCTGTTGTGACTCCTGAGTCGAATGTGCCATTAGGTGAAGGCTTCTCCATAAGAAATAAGGCACATTTAGTGAGAAAGCTTCTGCTTGGGGAAATTGTAGGTGATCTAGTATTCAGAGATGGTATTTGAATATAGTGGAGTATCTCCCTTCGCAAGTCATATATCTCATGATCAACTCTTCTACTTCTTCCCATGGATGTGGCAGCGAGTTTCGGTCGTATCCTTGACCGTTCTGCACGATGCTTTCTCCCGCCTATAAAAAGGCTTCAGGAAATTCCGGAAGGACAGTCCTTCTTGAAAACCATTGCTGCCCATTTTGAGGGATTCCACTGACTTTTGTGATGGCTTCCTTTGTCACAGGGATTTCAATTCCACAGACTTGAGAGGTTCCTTCTCTCAAGTTGAGTGAAAATTCTGCCGCAATTTCTTCGTTTGATTCTTTCAACCCGTCAAAGTAAACATTCCAGCCCGCATTCTCAAAGACATGCCATACCTCAGGATTTTTTTGAACTCTTGTTGTATCTTCAGGCTCATGCCGCACAGATCGTCCACCCATTTCTATAGAGGTGGATTCAGCATGACGAATGTAGTTAGCTGGTAGGGGAAAATGACAGGGCTCCAAACCATTGGCAATTGAAATAACATCATGTTGCTTTTGGGGACAACGGATGAAACAGTACTGGTATGTTTGAAAATGATGACAGATTGTGGTGGTACTATCAGAGATTTAATGAAGCGTGTTGGGTAGATGACTGATTATGACTCTGTGCATACGAGTACGCATTTCAACATATCAAAGTTATGATTACGAAGTACCAAAATCATTGTATTCTATTTGGTGAGGATCCTGTGTCATAAATGCGTTTCCATGGTATGTCATCGTTTATTATGACGGTTCCCCCCAAACTTAATTATGGCCATCCATGACATGTTTTGATTTATTTTTGGAATATTTTAATTAAATCCATAAAAGTCGGTAGAGACGTACCTGGGGACCTACCTTATGGTGGAGTAACAACAAAATATTTGACGGAGTAATGACAATAGGGCGTAACAACAACAAGGAGTAATAGAAACAGTGAGTAGTCAACAATCGATGGAGTAACGGTGATGGCAGAGTAACGACAGTTGCGGAGTAATGACACTGGCGGAGAATCAACAGTTGCAGAGTAATGACACCTGCGGAGAATCAACAGTTGCGGAGTAACGACACCTGCGGAGTAATGACACTTGCGGAGTAGCAACACCGACGAAGGATCAACAGTTGTGAAGTAACAACACCGCCAGAGAATCAACAGTTGCGGAGTAACAATATCGATGAAGTAACGGAAGTTGAGGGGTAACAACAGTTACAGAGTAACAACACTTAGTGGAGTAATCAGTACACACTAGTGGAGTAACGACAACATCTTTATAGTAGCATTGGTGGAGTAATAGCGCCGAGTGTTACATTTCTCTTGGCCATATTCCTTTTTTATTCCTGCAAAATACAAACAAGTAAGATTTACAATATATATATATATATATATATATATATTTTAAGACAGAGTGAGAGTGTCCTTCATTCTAACAACCATTAAATTAGATGAATTAGAAAGGTGTTTGACAAAGGCATTTCTAGAGGATGGATGGTGGTATTGTTTTAGACGGTGTTCGTTTACTAAGAATGAGGTATGATTCTCATCTATTGTAATTAATCTAACTGTTCCATTGTCTAACACTGCGTCCACTTGATATGGCCCCATCCAATGAGTGCAAATCTTGCCTTTGAAATCCTTAAATTGGGAGTCGTAAAGTAATGCCCAGTATCCCACATGAAACACCTTACTTTTGATAAATTCATCATGCAATTTCATTCTCTGCTGTTGAACAACAGTGGTCTTCTGGACAGCTACTGACCGAATCTCGTCCAACTCATTCAGTTGTTCTAGTCGTGTTTTTGTGTTTCTGATAGGTCTAAGCCTACTTCTAGAGCTGTTCTGAGTGTACTGATCTCAAATTCTACCAGAAACAAGGGAACTTTCCCATAGACTAATTCAAATGGAGAAAACCCAGTTGTGTTCTGCCATGTTGTTTTGTATGCCCATAAAGCCTCTGGAATTTTTTGTGCCCAGTCCCGAGGATGACTTGCTACTGTCTTTGTCAAGATATTTTCCAATACCTTGTTTGTGCTTACTACTTTCCCGTTCGCCTGGGGTGATAGGGGGTTGTCACTCTATGTTTGACCCCATATTTCTGCATCATCTTTCCTATCATGTGGGATGTGAATTGTGATCCTCCATCCAACACAATTTCCCTTGGAGTATCATATTGGGCAAAGATTTCTTCAAAAAGAAAGTCTGCCACTACTTGCTCTGTTCCTCTTGTGACCTCTCTGGCTTCCACCCATTTAGTTACATAATTAGTGCAGACCAGGATGTAACCTTTTTTATGAGAAGGTGGGTTAAAGGGTCCAACAAAATCAATGGCCCATTTCTCAAATGGTTCAAGGACTATCTGGGGTTGTAGAGGCATTGCATCTGCTTTCCCAGGTTGTCCCATCTGTTGGCAGCTATCACGCCTTTGGACATAATCCCGAGCATCATGAAATATGGAGGGCCAATAATATCCCATTTGCAACACTTTGTGACCTATTCTTTTATCTGCAAAATGTCCTCCACAGGGTCCATCATGTGCAACCTTCAGTATCTCATAAATATTATCTTCTGCCACACAACACCGAATCTGTTGGTCAACCCCTGTATGAAAGAGATATCCTGCCATCCATGAATATCAGGTACTCTAGTGAATAATCTTCTTTTTCTCCCTATATGACAAATGACGAGGCACCTTCCCTGAAGCAAGATAATTAGCAATATCTGCATACCACGGAGTGTTAGCAGATACTGCAAAAAGATGTTCATCTGGAAAATTGTATTCAATTGGTGTATTCTTACCCTCATGTTCTATCCTAGATAAGAAATCTGCAACCACATTGTCCTTCCCTGGTTTATCTACTATAGTAATATCAAATTCTTGTAGTAGAAAAAGCCATCTTGTGATACGACTAGGGGTAACAGGTTCATTCATTAAATACCTGATAGCTGCATGATCAGTATGCACAAAGGTAGGATACCCGGTAATGTAGTGCTGAAATTTATTGATGGCTTAAATGATAGCAAGGAACTCTTTCTTAGTCACTCTGTAGTTTAATTCAGCAGGATCCAAATTCTTACTAGCATAGTAAACTGCGTATGGTATTTTGTCCTCTTGTTGTCCTAATACTGCACCAATCGTTGTTTGGGAAGCATCTGTATGAATATGGAAAGGTAATTCCTAGTCCGACCCTCTAAGGATCAGAGCGCTACAGACCAATTCCTTAATTCTCGTAAAGGCTGCATCACAGTCCTTTGTCCACACAAAATCTGAATCTTTTGTTAGCAATTGAAAATGTGGATGTGCTACTTTAGCAAAATTTTCTATAAAACGCCTGTAATAACCATCACAACCAATAAAGCTATGTACCTGCATGGGCGTTTTGGGTGTCAGGAAATGTTGAATTACCTTTGTCTTTGTTGGGTCCATCCGGATTCCTTCAGCTGAGAGGAAATGTCCTAGAACAATTCCCTCTTCCATCATCATATGTCATTTTGTCGTACTCAGCGAGACACGCGCTTGTATACACCTTTCGAGAACTTTTTCTAATTTTTTCAGCCCTTCAAGAAATGAATCCCCATATGGAGTAAAGTCATCCATGTAGATTTCAACACTGTCATCTATCAAATCAGAGAAGATTCCCAAAATTGCCCTCTGGAACATTGCAGGAGCATTACACAGGCAAAAAGGAAGGACCCGGTATGTGAATGTTCCCCAGGGGCATGTGAAAGTGGTTTTATCCTAATCTTCAGGAGCTATCTGGATCTAGTTATACCCACTAAACCCATCTAGAAAAGAAAAAAACTTTTTTCCAGCCAGTGTGTCTAGAACTTGATCAATAAATGGCAAAGGAAAATGATCTTTCTGCGTTGCCTTATTTAATTCTTGATAATCCATGCATATCCGCCATTTACCACGTTTCTTAGGGACCATTACTAATGGGGAGACCCATTGGCTATCTAAGATGGGGTAAATAAAACCTACGTCTAGTAATTTCCAATGTTCTTCTTTCACAACATTTTTCAATGCGGGGTTCATCCTTCTCTAAGGTTATCTCACAAGACGACAATCCTCCTTAATGTATATATGATGGGTACATGAATTAGCAGGGATACCTTTCATATCTGTATAATCCTAGGTGAAGGCCTCTTTGTGTTTCTGAAGGACATCCACGAGTTGCTTCTTCTGGGATTCTGACCGGGTTGGATTAATATTCATGGTTTTTCCTGGTTCTAGTTCCACTGGGTTTCACTGGGTGCTCCTCTGATCCTTATGTTGTTTCAATTGTTTCCTGAGTCTCACAGCTTAGGATAGATTCTAGTAATTGTTGATTTTTTTCAGAAACGGAGCAAGGATCATCCATAAAAGAGGTGATTACATCATCTTCCAATTCTATTTTCAACTAAAGGGCTTGTCCAATAGTGAGGACTGGCCTCAATTCCTCATTTTTTGTTTTGGGCTCTTTCCTAGATAAAATTTTCTTGCTTCCTGTTGGTTTTATGGATGGGTTTAGTTCTACAAGTGGGTATAACACCAAGTTCTTAATGTTGTGCCCATTGGAAATAACCAAGTGCCCTGATCAACACCCGATGGAAGCATCTGCAGTAGCCAGCCATGGTCTACCCAAAATCAAAGGATGGTCGCCCACTGAAGATTGTGTTTGTAAGACCAGGAAATCTATGGGATAGTGCCATGAATCCACTGAAATTGTTACATCTTCCAACTTTCCTATAGGTTTAACTATGGATCAGTATGTCAATTCCAATACTGTAGGTGTATGCTTCAAGTTACGAAAACCTAATGCATGCATGGTTTCAGTGGTGATAACGTTGATGGCAACACCCAGGTCTACCAGCACATTCGGAATCTATACCCCATTAATTTGTACAGTCAGAATTGGGTTCTCCGGATCTCCATACTTTTCAAGCATTGACTTTCCCATCATGAAATCTGATAATTTTCCCATAACATGAATGGTAAGGGGGTCTTTGGATTTCTTTGCAGGTTTCTTTGAACAATATTCCCTAAGAGTCTTTGCATATATTGGCACATCCTTCATAGATTGTAACAAGGGAATTTTAACAAATAAGTTCTACAATTATCCTAATAAATCAAATTCAGCTTGAGGGCTTGAATTACTCAGAGTTAGTCTCTCTGGGTAAGGTGGTTCAGATTGATGTTGTTTTATAGGAGGTGCCTGGTTTCTATCAGTTTGTTTTGGCTCTTTATTAATTGGTTCTAATTCCTTACCTTCACTATCAAGTTGTTCAATGGTAACTGGAGGAGGTTGAACATTAACTGTCCACCCTAATCGTAGATTGATTTCATACAACTCTGGAGTGGAAATGCTATATGAAGGTAGGTTAAGAATGTCAGCTTGATGAGCTCCCTTTCTATTAGGATTCAGATCAGGTTGGATTGGGAGCTGAGGGAAGGCAGGTTGATTACCCGGAGGCACATTAGAGGGCAATTGGAGTTGTTGTTGTGGCATCGGTTGAGAAAACTACCCAGGAGGGGATCCTTTCCATGTTGGAGCCCATGGGGAGCTCGAAATGGTTTGAGGGTTCCACTGCTGCCAAGGTGGAAACTAGTATTGTGGCCACATGAAAGGATAGGGCATGGACTGAGGATTCATATTAGAATTATTGAAATACTAAGATGGGTCTGAGTACATAACTTGATTTCCCATCGGTGGTTGAGGATACCATGGTTTTCTAGACCCCATGAGGTACAGTTGTTCCATGTCTTTCCCCGTCCCTTGAAATACTTCTTTCAGGCCTAGCAGGGAGGGGCATGAGCTTGTTGAATGATTTACCTCATAGATTGCACATTCTCTATGGATTTTAGTGGAGATTCCCTCTCTGGATGATTCTTTCTACACATCGGGCAAAATATAGCCATAGTCCTGTCCAATTCTATCTACTTATGTTTTACTTACAGCATATCCATCTGTGCCGACAGGGTGTTGAGGATATCCATCCTCAGATTGTCTAGCAGGTTTCCGATTTCTTCTTTCGTAACACCTCCACCAAACCCTTTTACTGAGTGAATTCCTTGTCTGTTTCTTGCAAGCCCCCTTGAGCACTAAATGCATAATTCACAGATACCTTCGAAGATTTCCTTAGAGATGTATCCCTTTCCCACAATGTTCAATAGTTCCATTGAGTCCTCACGAAAAGATTGAAGGAGGATAATTTTTAGAATTTCCTTATCCAGATCAGAGTGACCCGACCTCTGTAAGGTGTACTTGAATCATTCCACACAATCCTCCAAACTCTCGTCTTCTTTTTGTGAAAACTTGAAAAGTTCCTCCTTAATGTTCTGGGATTTATAGTAATCCTGGTATTTTTCTAGAAAAGTTGTCCACATATCATCCCATGTGGAAATAAAGCTTCCTCCAAGGCCCATGAACCATCACAGAGTCGTTCCTTTTAATGTAGAGGGAACAAACTTTAACTTTTGGGCCTCTGTCGTGTAGTCATACCCTCGACACACTATGTCAAACTCAAATAGAAATGTGTTGGGATCTTCTGAAACAAGCCCATGAAATTTTGATAAGGCTGCTAATGGAATAGGCTTTTTGGGCGCACCAGCTCCCAGATCTCCGATTGGAATCTCGATAGTGGAGGTTGTGGGAGCCATAAATATCTTCCAATAATAGCTTGGTATTTCACCAGGCTCTGTAGGAGATGGTTGAGGCTTCCTTACCCCTTGGATCCGAGTCGCTTTAGCAGCACTTCCCCAGTCCCTTGGTGATGCAAATACTCCTTCGACCCCTTCTCCTGCGTCCTGATCACTTGATCCCTCGGCTACAACCTCCTCTCCCTTGTTGGAGTGGTATGACTCTATCGAGGTTCTTCTTGCGACCTCTTCCCCCTCTATTACCAGCATAATATTTCCATGGTCAGGCATACTACTAGATGTTTCTTCAACTGCTGGAGGGAACTGTTGTGTTGTATCACCTAAGAATGTTGTAGATAGAACTGGTTGATCTATTGATTGTCCCTCAGACTTAACTCTTCATGCCCTTGGTCTCATGGTTACGCGAGATGATGTTTTTTATTCAACCTTTGCTATAATCTGTTGGATGTAGGTCTTTCTTCCCAAATATGGTCCTCCCTTCTTTGGGGCTTTCCCTCTGCCCCCATTATTTCATACAAGTGTTGGTATGATGGAGGGTCTTTGCATGAACCTACAATTCTTTAGTCTTGAAGTAAGGTGTCAAAGGACCATTCCTTCCCCAAGACAAAAGATCTTACGAAAAGAAGGCATCTAAAAAAAACAAGAGTCTAAGGTTCAAGGCCCGGAGTAGGGCATCAAAGGACTCTTCCCGCCCCTGGACAAGAACCAGGAGAAAACACACACCACGAAAAGACCTAATACTTTCCAAATCTGAAGCAGGGCATCAAAAGACTCCTCCCTCCTCAGGGTAAAATCTAGGGTTTCCCAAAAAAAAAAACACACAAGGGTTTGAAAGACATAAATCTAACTCAGGGTCTGGAGCATGGCGTCAAAAGACTCCTCCCTCCCTAGGACAAGAGATTGGCCAAAAATGGAAAATAAAAAATAAAACAAGAGGAAAGAACACCTACGCTCAGGACCTGAAGTAGAGTGAGAAAACTCGTTGTCTCCCAAGGATGAGAGATTGACCCTCTAGTTGGTCTGGATCGTTGTCTTGCACCTTGTTAGCCTCCCCGACAACGGTGCCAAAATGTTGGTGTCGAGGTATGAATGATTTATTCACCCTTTTTCCTACATTAATTTATCAATC
>SNQJ01S0044802.1:103252-118904 GCA_010110895.2 Picea sitchensis | reverse complement strand
GGTGGAACTTTCTTGGTCTACATCTAGTTGGTGATTCATTTCATTAAATATGAGTGCTCTCTATCATGTGTTTCTCTTCTTATACATTTATTTTCGATGTGTATTAATTAATATATTTGAGATGTGCATTTTTTATGTTCCTAGTTGTTGGTTATTTCTATTCATGGCATGCTTAAACATTATGTATATTGTAGCATGAATCTTGATCTCTGCATGTGAATATTTCATGCCTCTTAATTAATTAAAAATTTATCAGGAATCAAAATTAGTTCAGAAACAAGTTTGAAGTAGTGTGCCCAGCTTGTGGGTGGCTGGGTACGTTACAAGTCAAGTAGGACTTCCCTAAAACTTGTACACAAAGCCTCATTGTACTTATTTTTAAAAATGGATATAGAAACATTCCCTCTAATTATAGGACCATTATGATTAGCGTGATTTTAGCCAACCTATATGCAATTATTTTGGAAAAAAAAAATTATCCTTTGGCGAGAAATTCATTGTAAAAGAGCTAAAGTCCAGGACATATTTAGGAGATATCATTCAACTTTGGACCATCTTGTTACCCTTATGATCATTATAGAGGGGTTCTTCAATATTAAAACTAATCTTTTTTGTTGTTTTTTTTACATTAGAAAAGCTTTTGACATAGTTCCCGAGAAAAACCTTTGGGATAGGTTGGAAGAGACAAAAGTGAATTTAGATTTGAGGGCTATTGCTATAAGGTTGAATGAGAAATTGTTTTCCAAGTTTAATAACATTGGCGACTGTTTGAAAGAAATTAAATGTAATATTGGAGTGAAGCAAGGTTTTTCCCTTGTCTCGTACCCTTTTTGGAATACATATTGACAAGTCAGAAGAGTGTTTGGGAGAAGCAGGTTGTGTTGGCCTAACTCTCACTAGTATAGTCATCAATATTCTTCTTTATTATAATGATATTTTTCTTATGGTGAGGAGCCCCACGATCTTGGAGAGAAACTAATAATCCTCAAGAATTTTTTCTCGAATATAGGTATGACTGTTAATATTGACAAAACAAAAGTCATGATCATTAAATATAATAAGATCACATATGATACTTTCATATATCAAATCAAAAACTTGGAGGAAGTGCCTTCATACAAATATCTTGGAATCGATATTCACAACAACCTCAAATCGAATTATAGCATTGAGAAAATGATAAATGGAGGACAAAAATATTATTATGGGCTTGAAAAGAATTGTAAAACAATCGATATTTGGATATTGGATAAGAAAAAGATCCTCTTTGAGATTGTTTTTACTCATGATATTCTATATGGACGTGAATTTTGGGGATTCAATATCTCTTGAGAATCATGGAGAAAGATAGATAAAATACAAAAGAATTTTATAACCTATAATCTCAAAATTAAAGGAAATATGCCATATACTCTCCTTCTTCTAGAGGAAAGCCTTTCTACTATTGAGAGAATGAGTATGACTAGATACCTAATGTATAAGAACAAGTTAAACAACATGTAAGATAAGAGGCTTCCTAAAATTTCTTCAAACCCCATCCATAACCACCTTCGACTCAAGTGGGGATGGCATAAAAATGCCCAATCTTTGCTAATCCATTGAGGAGTCATATAAGAGACCATTTTGCATAATAGAGATACTATTAAAAATATTGTTAAATAAAAAATTAAGGAGAAAATTCAGTGTGATAAAGAGTTCTAGGAAAAACTAAAATTAAGGTATTATAAGGAGGTAATCAACCTTCATCTAGAAGATCAAAATTATCTCTCTTTTTTGACAAGTGTAAAGAAAAAAATAAACATTGCTAAAATAAGAACAAATTCTCATGATATCCATAGTGAAATTTGGTGCTGGTCAATTCCTAAAATCCCGTGGGACGAAAGAGTGTGTCACCTTTGTGACACTAAGAGGGTTGAAGATGAATTTTTTTTTCTCTTAGATTGTCCAACCCATACCCATATTAGATCTCAATTTAAAAATTATGATGATGATGATGATTAACATTCACTGAGACCGAATTGGTCTATCAGAACTTAAGAGGGTAAGAGATTACTTGAAATTATTTATAATTTTGCTTCTATAATCGAAAAACATTAAGAAAAGCTTTCAAATATCACCATAATTGTGTTGAGTTAAAAGGTTAGGAAAGTTGGTACTCTGACAAATATTTTGAAATTGAGATCTAATGTGGGTATAGGTTGGACAATCTAAGAGAAAGTGTTTTTCATATTCAACCTTCTTAGTGTCACAAATCTAACACACTCTTTTATCCCATGGAATTTTAGGAATTGACGAACACCTAGTTTCACTATGGAGCTCGTGAGAATTTGTTCTTATCTTAGAAATGCTTATTTTTTTCTTCGCACTTGTAAAAAAAGAGAGATAATTTTGATCTTTGAGAATAGGGTTGATTACATCCTTATAATACATTAATTTTATTTTTTCCTCTAAATCTTTACCACACCACATTTTATCCTTAAATATTGATTTGATGGTATTTTTGATAGTATCCTTATTATGCAAAATGGTGTCTTCCATGATTCCCCAATAGCTTATCCAAGACTGGGCATGTTTATGCTATCCTTTCTTCAGTTGATGGTGGTTATGACTAGATTTTGAAGAAATTTTAGGAATCCTCTTGTCTTCCATGTTGTTTAATTTGTTCTTATAAATTATGTATGTATTCATAGTCATTCTCTCAATTGGGGAAATGCTTCTCTCTAAGAGAAGGATGGGATAGGGCATATTTCCTTAATTTTGAGATTATAGGTTATAAAATTATTTTGTATTTTCTCTATCTTTCTACAAGATTCATGAGAGATGCTACATCCCCATACTAAAAATCCATAAATAATAACAGGTGTAACAAGAGTGTCAAAGAGGATTTTCTTCTTATCCCATATCCAAAGATCGACTGTTTTACAATTGTTTTCAAGCCCATAAAAAGTTTTTCATCCCCTAATTATCATTTTCTCAATGTTATAATTTCAGTTGAGCTTGTGGTGAATATTGATTTCAAGATATTTGTAGGAAGTCACTTCCTCCAAGTTTTTGTTTTTCATATACGAAGGTATCATAAGTGATCTTATTGGATTTAATGATCGTGACCTTGTTCTTGTCAATATTAATAGTCATACCCATATTGGAGAAAAAATCCTTGAGGATTCTTAGTTGGTTTTCAACAATTTGGGGACTCCTCGCCATCAGAACGATATCATTGGCATAAATAAGAAGATTTATTATTATACTAGTGAGAGTAGGGCCGACACACCCTGCTTCTTCCAGATAATCTTCTAACTTGTCAATGTATATGCTAAAAATGGTAGGGGACAAGGGACAAGATTGCTTGACTCAAATATTGGATTTAATCTCTTTCGACCATCCCTCACTATTATTAAACTTGGAAATAACATTCTCATACAACCTTATTGCAGTAGCCCTCAACTCAAAAGGAACTTTTATCTCTTCCAACCTATTCCAAAGGTTTTTCCTAAGAACTGTGTCAAAATCTTTTCTAAAGTCAACAAAACAACAAAAAATATTGGTTTTAGTATTGTGGAAATCCTTTTCAATGATCCTAAAGGTACAAAATGGTCCACAATTGAATGATATCTCCTAAAACTAGCCTAGCCTTTATCTCTTTTACCGTGACTTTCTATTCAAAGGCTAATCTTATTTTCCAAAATAATTCCATAAAGCTTGGCTAAAATTGGGCTAATCATAATGGTATTTTAATTAGAGGGATTGTTTCTATCCCCATTTTTTAAAATTGGAACAATGAGGCTTTGCATCTAGGGCTTAGGGAAGCCCTTATTGACTGGTAAATTGAATAGATTTTGTTTGTGAGGGATGAGGATAGGCCCTCTAATTTAAAAAATTTCATCTTGGTAGACTTCAATGTCGTTATCTTTCCCATTTGCAAGAGACTTAACCCCAAAATCTATGTGATCCAAAGAAAAAACTTCATCCTCTTTAGGGAAAATAGGAATGGTTTTCATGGCATTAGGTAACTTGTAAAGACTTTAAAGTTACAAATTTCATCCACTTAAGGGAATCATATTATTTTCTTTAGTATTGCAAAAAATAATTTTCCTCTAGAACTTCTTAGGATCTATCTTAGATAGTTATGAAAGATACTCTTTCCTTTTATTAATATAGTACCTTTTTTCCTTTTAATTAGGGATTTGTATGTATTGATATCCAACCAAGAGAGATCCAACACCCTTTCAAGATTTGAATATTTGTAGCTGCAAACCTTCCCAACCTAGTTGCTACAATGCATCTACAAGGGTGCAAATGTAATGACCCCAGTCATTACGACAACATGTGATGCAAAACCCGTAATTTTTTTTTTTTAAGAAAGTAATAACGACCATACATCCAAACATCGCAACACAATGACGAACATAAAGAATCCAAATCACGCAACAAGGAATAGAACAACCTAGCATAATAGCACATCATGCAGCGGGAAACAACATATGACATTCAATCAGATGAAAAATAAAAATGAATACCTACCCTTCCTAACCTGCAATGGTTATGACCTCCAGGACATATAAGAAACTCTCAAGCCCAAGTTCCCATCGATTTTGACCATTTAGGGTCTCAAGGCTAACGACTATTTTGAGGAACAAAGAGGTGTCTACATCCCGCCCGACACAAGTATACCAAGCCTACTAAGCTAAGGAAAATCATCATATAATCCCAACGCAACCAACATCAATATACAAGTAACTAAAATCTTACGGAGAGTGAGAAACAACACAATAAAACGTTACAGAACCAGGTCCAAACATCAATTCCAAAAGTGTTTTTCATCATCAAAAAGCATAAGACCCAAGGCCTGGTTATCATGCGCACTTATTGATCCAAGCGCGCAATGATCCAATCAGAAGGTCCATGCCACCACATGGAAACAAACGTGATTGTAACTAAGACGCAACATAAACCATTCTAAACCTTCAATCATGACACAATCCAACATGCCAGAAGTACCAACTTAAACTATCATAAATTAGGAGAAAACAATAAATGAAGCATGGAATCGACCAACATAAAATGACACAGGGTAACTACATTCAATACATTTTAAATTGCACAACGAACCAGATATAATTCTTGTTTTCTAACAAGGAAGTCACCTATGGTATAACAACATATAAACAACCGCCATCTATTATTCAATATGAAATACATAGCACATAGTAACCCATTTAATATAACCAACCATTAGTTAATGTTCAACATATAACAACTTCAAGTATCTTTTTACCCTTCCATTCAAGAGGTTTATTTAATCAATAAATCAATTTCACTTTTAACTTCTCCAAATCAATATTAAGCAAGGAACCATAAACCCTTGATTGACATGTAAAAACTGCTATCTGATCTAAAATTCTATAATACATTAGTACTAGACTATCGAGGTGAATATTCCCAAACACAAATCTAGGAATAGTCTCTTCCTTACCTTCTATTTTTAAATTACATCCCTTCGTAACCAAAAGGGAATGAAGTATCTTAAAATGAAGAAATTAATATTTAACATTAATAATTTATCATTGAACATATAATAATGCTTCCCTACCATTTTAAATATGCCCCTTCAAAATACTATAAAGAAGTGATGTATCTTATGATTAACAAATTATTAATTTAAAATAACCATACAAGAATTGTGTCAACAACATTCATGATATTCATAGATCTTCATAGGTACCTTAGCTTAGTGCCTGTTACGAACGATTAGAAAATCCATTAAATAGAAACTAAAATCTCACCTTCCATTTCCACCCTCTTGAACTTAGTGTCCTTTATTAAACCATAAAAAAAACTATTAACAACACTTAAAATACACTACCTCTTCCAGATTATCTTAAGATAGTGCGTTGTCCTAAAACCATCAACTTTATAAAGCAAAACAAACTATCTGTCCAATCACAAATTCCTCCCATAATTTGTTGTCCTAAATTAATCATGGTAATAAAATATTACGGCTATTCCATAGGAGCCTAAAATTGATGTGATGTTCTATAAGCATTAAAACAACTAATAGAAGCAGTGATAAAAGATATTGCTAGTCCACCGTTCCTTGAATTGGTGACCTAGTTAAACAATAAAACCGATGTACATAAGCCAATCCCACGATCTGGAAAATTCAATGGACGGGTTAAATAATCCATTTGTCAGTGATCGACCACCAACGAGGGGAATCGATCATTCAGACACCGATCCAGAATGAAAAAATGCATGTCAGGTGTATACGCAGGGATAATTTGTGATTGCTAGTTATTTAGTGAGTTTAGGTGGAGCGTACAAATTCCAACTACCGAAGCGCAAAAGGTTATGGAGTGGGGTCAGTTGTGCGATGTGATCCTCAACTCTATGCTATAAATACATTATTACAATAGCCTAAAGCACCATATGAATCATTGTTTGCAACAGAAGAACAACTTTTAAGATTTTCATGGCGATGAAAATGAAGATTATATACACTGCCCTTTGGAGACAACAACTCTGGTGACATGTACCGAGCTTTCTTATAAGGGGGGTTTCTTCTTTCCCGCGCTGAGCACACACCCAAACATCGTGGGAGGGTGGCTATTAAGGTGTTGAGGAGGAATGAAAAACACACCAATACAGATATGCAACATTTTCCAGGGAAATGGTAGGAGGTTGGGTTATTCGTCCCCATGCATTATAGGTGGAATGGTTGGGACCTGTGCGTGATATAGCCACAAAAATTAAGAAATGACTCCAGAAAGAAACACAAAACACAATCCAACAGAATCACAATAAGATTAAACACATGGAATGGTAGGTCTGGGCTCGTTCTGGCCACGAGGAAATGGAGACAACCTCCAGGAAGAAAAATGAAAAGCAACCCAAACATAATCGCATTAAAACAATTAAAAAGAGATTCACAAGTAGGATAATAACACGCATCATTATATAGTACCCAACTTCATATTTTTCATGGAAAGCATAATGAAAATCGTCTTGATAAATACAACATATGTGCCCTCACCCAACAGAGAATTGATGTTGCACTATCCTATCGCATTTAAAATAATCATTCCAAAATGAAAACAATACACCGTCCAGAAAAAGACTCTTAATAAAATATTATAAAACAACCCAACATTAAAACACAATCAAAAGTTTTAACAAAACACAGGTAAGGTTAAGAGCCTGAGCTCGTTATGGCCACCAACAGATCAGACCAACTCCAAAAGAAAGAACGAAATACAGTCCATCAAATCACATTAAATATTTTAAAAGAATCACAGGAAGGGATGGGACCAGAAATCCAAAACAACGGAAGGGAGCCAATAGCCGACTGCCCAGAAAAACAAAAGCAAAGCGCAATCTACAGGAATAGAAATTCCAAACATCACAACTGAAGGGGAAATCTTGTTTGGACAAAAATGAAAGTCTCTAAGGTTTTATGCTTTCGCGAAATAACATGTTTACAAATTTTAGTAGAGGAAATTAAGTAATCTCTATTGAAGGGAGGGGATACAAGAAAACAAGTTTTAAGAGCCCAACTCGACTACAACCAACATCCTAAAAACATAATAGAAATTTAAACTAAATAAAAGCATAGATTTATTGCCTTGTTATGAACAGATATAATAGCTTCAACTGGAAATGCATCGGTTACTTCAGCATCATTATTATTTTCTTACACAAAATAATTTTAACTACGAATACAAACAAAATTCAAATACGCATACAGAATCTGAAGTCATTAATCCTGTAGATGTTGTCTCAAGTGTGCGCTCCATCCAGATCCTGCTTTCCAACTGATGAGACCTCAATGGTACCACCCAACCAACGCTAGGGGTACTCTTCTTCCCCTTGATCCCCCCAAGCCGCAAAGGGGCCATGATACAATACTAGAGAATTATAATCACCCAGATCACCTTACAAGGTCGAGCTACCACTCGTCACCCGAGTTGGGTATCCCAACTCCCACAAGAGAAACTCAGTCAAGATAAAATTTTGGGAGCATAATGTTACACAAGATAGATGTGTTGATACTCCTCCTCCACCATCCTCTTTATAGAGTCTTCTTAGTCATTATTTTCCCATGCCCTCATGAGATTCCTTTTTCATTTAATTAATTACGAAAAACCTCCCCCATACACATGTCGCTTGATCCCCTAGTTGCACCAGAAAATCAATTTATTAATTAATTAATTTTTCCTATTTCTCTGACCCACCTAAAAGCATTGCTAAAAACGCTCCCCGGTGTCCCATTACTCCCTTACAATTCTTAAATGACTTATGCCTTACTTAAATCCTAGTTAAGTTCATAAATAGAAAGTTCCAAAGGCTATATTCCTTACTAAGTTAGGCATTCGCCTTTTTCTTTAAGTTTCCCCTTTTGTTTAAGTTTCCCTTTTTCCTTAAGTTTCCCCCTTTTCTTTAAGTTTCCCCTTTTTCTAACTAAGTTCACAATTAGCAGGTTTAGACAAAAAAAAACCAATTACCTCTTTTATTAATTAAACCTTTATTAAAATTTCCACTTTAATTATTAATGCTTGAATTTTATTTACCCCATTCTTGTTACATATCTAATTAGTTTTTTTTTTGGTTCAAAGGTTCTACTCAAACCTATATTTTCAATTCACTAGGCTTGGCGACAGTTCTTAAGGGAAAAAATTGTTATTAAAATTTACCTATCACATCATTCTTTTTAAGGCCGACCAAGTCCTAAGGAGGCATAGTTTTCTAGGCACTAGATTTGTTAACTTACCATAGTTAAAATCACAACGTGCCCTTCAAAATGCACTACGTGCTCCAAGGGTGACACTCACCTCTTTCTGTTTTATTTGCGCGACGTGCCCTTCAAGACGCACTACATGCTCCAAGGGTGCCACTCACATCTTGACTGAATTTGGTAGACTTCAAACCCCTGGTGTCAATACTCTGTCAGGTGATCTTGTGGGAGACTAAGGGCCTCTAAGGAATAAGGAACCTAACTTATTTCATACCCCTTAGAATCATCGTGAGTGATTGTCACAGTCTGCCCTCACGACATCGTGGGTCTTCTCGAACTAGGTAATCGTTAACCTATAGTTCGAGACATGAAGGGAGTGCTAGTAGGCTGTGGCAAGGTTGTTACCACACCTCTCCCACAATGTTTCAGGTTGTCATGTGTGACTCCTTTAATCCAAATGTGAGTCTAGTCGGCAAGCTATTGTCAGCCTGCATCCATCAACGAATCATGTCAACAATAAAAATCAACATCACAATATCTAATCATATGTGCATATGTCACATCAACAACATTCAAACCCTAATAGTCCACTGCCTGACTTGATTCGAAGTCCAGGGAGTTTCGTCGATGCCTCGGCATCCTCAAATGTCCAGAGTCCTGCACACTTAGGAGAACCCAATCAATAGCACCTTTCGATGTAAATACAACAAAATAACATATAATCAAATCCACCATATCTCATAATCATAATTAAAACAACCAATAGTATAAAGACCCAGATCACTTGCATGCAAGTGTCCTCAAAGAATAAGTTTGCTCAGTGCATGCAAGAGCGGGATGTTACATACACCCCCACTTGTTTTAAACTTTTTTCCAAAGTTTCACAATATGTAAGTGCCAAAATAAAGTGTATCACAATATCATATGTCTAGCTATCAAACAAAAATGGAAACTGTTGATTCATATCATATGCGTCCTCCCAGGTCACCAAGTGCAGACTATAGTTTTCGCACTGGACCTTGACCTACTCTATTGTTCGACACTGTAGTTGTCAAATGAGATAGTCCAGGATGCGGATTGGATCCGTCGTGAGTGCATTCTCCTCTAATACCTGGAAGGAACTCATGTCAATAACATGTGTAGGATCACTAACATAATGTCTCAAAATAGATACGTGAAAAACATCGTCCATATGCCTCAAAGAATCAGGCAAGGCTAGTTGGTAGGCCATGCGCCCCTTCTTTTCCACAATCTTGAAGGGTCCCATGAACCTAGGAGAGATTTTATCACCCTTTCCAAACTTGATCGAACTCTTGTGCAGTTTCACTCGCAAGAAAACTTGATCTCCAACTTCATAACTATGATCGTCATGATGTGCATCAACATAACCATTTTGTTGATCTTGCGCTTCCTTTATCCTTTGTCTTATGGTTTGAATTTGATCTTTCATTTCTTGGATCACTTCAGGTCCACCAGGAACCTATCCTCAAGTCGATCCCAACTCAAAGGCGTCTGAGATGGTCTTCCGTAAAGAAACTTGGAAGGATCCATCTTAATGGTGCTTTGATAACTGTTTTTATATGAAAATTATACCAGTTGCAAGAATTCTTCCCAACACTTATGTTGTTCCATCACGTACATACGCAACATATCCTCCAATATTTTGTTTGTTCACTCGGTCTTCTTTTCTGTCTCTGGGTGATATGCGGTACTAAAGTTAAGTTGGGTTCCCAAGGCCTCTTGGAAACTAGTCCAAAATCATCCTATAAACACCGATCCTCTATCGGATTTAATCCTCTTAGGCACACCATGCAGCCTCACAATATTGCTGATGAAAAATATATCTATTTCAGGTGCCTAATACGTTGTATGCACCGGAATAAAATGAGCACTCTTTGTTAGAGTGTCGACTACCATAAAAATCGAGTCATGTCTCCTTTCTATCAATGGAAATCCAACAATGAAATCCATTGAAATGACTTCCCATTTTGATTATGGAATAATGTGTGGCTGTAGTAATCCTGTTGGATGTCTATTTTCATCCTTCACCTGCTGACATATTAGACATCTTGCCACGTAGTTGACTATGTCTGCCTTCATTGCTTTCTAGAATAATAAGGGTTTAAGGTCTTCCCTCATCTTCGTGACTCCTGGGTGAGCCATGTACACTCCTCTATGAGACTCATTTAGGATCAAACTCGTCAACTTGTTGTTGGACAGTACGTAAATTTGATATTTAAATCTTAATATTTTGTCGTTGTCCAATGTAAATCCTTCAAATTTTGGTACCATCATTGTGTTTTGTCCAATAAAATCCTTGACCTCTTTGTACCAGTCATCGTTGCGTTGTAAAGTTAGAATCTTTTCACGTAGATTCGTCTAACGAGGCATCACTGAAAATATGCATGGTCTCCAAATCAACGCATTAACCACTTTGTTCATTGTTTCTTTTATGTAAGTAATCTCGAAATCATACTTGCAAAGCAATATCGACCAACGTCGTTGTCGCACGTTCAAGTTGTTTTGCGTAAATATGTGGTGTAGACCACAGTGGTCCATTTTTAGTTCAAATTTTCGTTCAATAAGGTAGTGTCTCCAAACTCTCAAGAAATAAAGAATGGGTAACAACTCGAAATCGTGCATTGCATAATTCTCCTCATGCCTTCTCAACTTTCTTGAGATGTAAGCGATCACTCGACCATCTTGCATCAAGACTTTGCCTAAGCCTTCCTTGTATGCATCAGTGCATACAAATAATTTTTCATCCATGTTAGGGAACTTTAGTATCGGTGTTGTCGTCAACAACTACTTGAGCATCTAAAATGCCTCCGCGCATTTCTCATTCCAAACAAAATTCTTGTTCTTCTTCTGCAATTTCGTGATCAGATTTAATATCTTTGAAAAACCCTCAATGAATCGTGAATAGTATCCCGCTACACCCATGAAACTACACACTTCAGGGACATTCGTCAGCGTAGGCCATTCCATAATATCCTATACCTTTTTTGGATCCACAATGATACCTTCGTCGGAGATGACATGCCCTAAGTAGTGAATCTTTGTTTAATAAAACGAGCATTTAGACAGTTTCCCATATAATTTGTTCTCTCGTAGGCATTCTAGTACCAAGCGCAAGTGCTCATCATGCTCCTCCATTGTCCGAGAGTAAATACAAATATCGTCAATGAATACTTGGAATAACTTGTCCAAGTATTCATGAAACACCCCGTTCATCAAAATCATAAATACCCCTAGGGCATTCGTCAGTCCAAATGGTAAAATAGTAAATCCATAATGTTCAAACCTCGCCTTAAAGGAAATATTAGGGGCGTCATCCTCCTTGATCCATAACTGGTGATACCCTGATCTCAAGTTGATCATTGAAAACACTGTCGCACCTTTCATCTGATCAAACATATCATCAATCCTTGGAAATGAATATTGATTCTTGATCATTGCCTTGTTCAATTGACGGTAGTCAATGCAGAGTCTCCATGACCCATCCTTCTTCCATATGAAGATAATAGGCACACCCCATGGTGACACACTTGGACGTATAAGTCCTAGTTCCAACAACTCCTTTAGTTGCATTTTAAACTCATGTAACTCTAGTGTCGACATCCAATAAGGCATTCTTTCTATCGATTCAGTTCTCGGTTTTAGTTCGATGGTAAATTCCAATTCCCTCTCTGGCGGCATCCCAGGTAACTCCTTAGGGAAGATGTCCGCAAACTCTCGCACCACCAAAAGGTCTTCTAGACCTTTCTCTACTCCCTTCTCATTTAACGCAAGGATTGCATAAAGCTTACATCCCTTGTGCATGCTCTTCCATAGATGCAAGTAAGAGATAAACCTCAGGGAGACTCCCTGGTTCTGACTTATAATCATGCATATTTTCCCCTCATCATCGACCAAGCTCAACCATTTCATCTTACAGTTGAGTATCGCCTCATGTGATTCCAACCAGTCCATACCGATCACGACATCATAAGACCCTAAGATCATGACGTATAAGTTGACCCTTGTGAAAAAATATCCCAGGTTAAGGCTACAACCCATAACCTTCCATCCAACCTTTTGTTTGGCTCCTGAAGCCATTTATACAAAGCTAAACTCATCTTGTTCGACTGCCTTTACCTTAATTCATTTTAGTGCCACACTAGAAATAAAACTCTATGTACCACCTGGATATATCAAAATACGAAGGTTCTGGTTAGCAACAGTACCTGACGTCTCAAGCAAAGTAGACTGGTGCTCTGCCTGGTGGTTATTCACCATTGCATGAATCCTATGGGCCTTGCCCAAATATCCCACGTTAGTGCGTCTGGTTGATCCATATGCTCTGGTCCTCACAACTGGGAATTCATGATGGTAATGTGGCTCTCCACATGTCTAGAACCCCTTCTTTGGTCCAATACTCATGGTACCTGAAGTAGAAGATGACAGCCCACCGGCCTGGAACCCAGGTCTATTCTGTTGAACATGCCTAAACTGTCATTGCTGCAGTTGATGTTGCTTCTAGTGTTGTGGTCCTCAGTAAGGAGTCTGTTGTTGAGGCAATGGTCACCAAGGTGTAGTGAAGGTGGATCCTCTCGGAGTACCTCGATACCCTAGTGCATGCCTAGTTGTTGTTTGATGCTGCTGCGCACCAAATGACGCTTGTCCCGCTGGTCTCGCTGGAGTCTTGCTCTGACCCCCACTGATAAGCTCCTCCTCTGCTATGACGGCCTTTTGAACAACATCATGCAAGGTTTGAGGAATCAGAATCCTAACCTTTGCACGAATGTTAACATTAAGTCCAAACATGAACTTTTTGACCTTAAGTTTCTCAGTATTCAGGTGGGGAGCATACCGAAGAATCTCCATGAAACATGCCTCATACTCAGGCACCATACTACCTCCCTATTTCAAGGCATTGAACTCGTTGCGTTGATGCTCAATGAATTCCTCTGGTAAATACCTCTCTTGGAACCGTTCCTCAAACATTTCCCATGACACGTCTTCGACCGCCATGTTCAATTACGCAGGAGCATCTTCCACCATAGAAGAGCACTCCCCTTCAGTTGAAATATCGACATGTTTACCTTCATGTTGGAGGTATAGTCGCAAAGTGCAAAGCACATCACCAAATTCTTGAACCATGCCTCGATAGCTATGTCGACCGAAGCAACAAAGAACTCAGGAAACTAGACCTTCTTGAGTTCACGGTGAATGCTATCAGTACTAACCAGGGCACGTGGTGGACCCTCAGGAGGTGCCGACACCCTGGCCTCATCTCTATCCAAACGGATTATCAGTGCCTCAGACATCCTCTGAAAGGACCTCATCAACCCAACCACATCTCCCATAGCTCTTTGTTCCTACCCAACAACCTGTTTGTCTCCCTGAGGGTTAGACCCCTCAGGCATGGATGTTATTGGGGGCATCTCACCTCCTCCCCTAGCACCTCATCATCTGCCTCCATGACATCCTCTAACCATGATTACCTACATGAATACACACCAATTTAATTAGCAACATTTATATAATCAAGTATCTAATCAATGGAAGTCGTAGTGATCCCAAGTAGCAGGTCGAATCTGCTTTGATACAATATATAATGGCCCCAGTTGTTACGAAAACATGTGACGCAAAACCCATACTTTGTTTTTTTTGAGAAAGTAATAACGACCATACATTCAAACATCGCAACACGATGATGAACACAAAGCATGCAAATGACACAAAAAGGAACATAACGACCTAGCATATTAGCACATCATGCAGCAGGAAACAATATACGACATTCAATCAGATGAAAAATAAAAATGAATACCCGCCCGTCCTACCCTACAATGGTTAGGACCTCTAGGACACATAAGTAATGCTTAAGCCCAGGTTCCCATTGATTTTGACCATTTAAGGTCTCAAGGCTGGCGACTGTTATGAGGAACAAGGAAGTGTCTACATCCCACCTGACATAAGAATACCAAGCCTACTAAGCTAAGGAAAATCATCATAACATCCCAATGCAACCAACATCAAGATACAAGTAACTAAAATCTTATGGCGAGGGAGAAACAACATAATAAAACGTTACATAGCCAGGTGCAAACATCAATTCCAAAAGTGATCGTCATCATCAGAAATCACAAGACCCAAGGCCTAGTTATCATGCACACTTATCGATCCAAGCGCGTAATGATCCAATCAGAAGGTACATGCCACCACATGGCGAACAACATGATTGTAACTAAGACGCAACATAAACCATTCTAAACCTTCAATCATGAAACAATCCAACATGCCAGAAGTCCCAACTTAAACTGTCACAAATTAGGAAAAAACAATAAACGAAGCACTGAATCAACCAATAGAAAATGACGCATGGTAACTACATTCAATACATTTTAAATTGCGCAACGAACCAGATAGAATTCTTGTTTTCTGACAAGGAAGTCACTTGTGGTATAACAACATATAACCAACCTCCATCTATTATTCAACATGAAACACATAGCACATAGTAACCCATTTAATATAACCAACCATAAGTTAATGTTCAACAAATGACAACTTCAAGTATCTTTTTAACCTTCCATTCAAGGGGTTTATTTAATCAATAAATCAACTACACTTTTAACTTCTCCAGGTCAATATTAAACAAGGAACCATAAACCCTTGACATGTAAAAACTGCTATCTAATCTACAATTCTATAATACATTAGGACTAGACTACCAAGGTGAAGATTTCAAGACACAACTCCAGGAATAATCTCTTACTTACCTTCTAATTTTAAATTACATCCCTTCATAACCAAAAGGAATGAAGTATCTTAAAATGAAGAAATTATTATTTAACATTAATAATTTATCATTGAACATATAACAATGCTTCCCTACCATTTTAAATACGCCCCTTTAAAATACTATAAAGAAGTGAT
>SNQJ01S0044802.1:67485-98744 GCA_010110895.2 Picea sitchensis | reverse complement strand
ATGAATTAATTAATAATTAAATCAATCATTAACCATATTGATTAAAGAGTTAATTATACTTAAGTTAATCATAATCAAGAATAACTAATTAATAACAAATAATTAGTTAAGGTTATTTTAATAAATAATTATAGTTTAGCTAAAAACAAATTGGATTATATTTTTAAATTAATTATACTTAATAATCAAGGGTCGTTACATCATGAATGAGATTTATGATGAAGTGCATGTGTATCTCGATGTGCTTGTTGTGTTGATGTTGAACTAGGTATTTAGCGAGCTTGATGGCACTTTGATTTTCGCACCAAAGGACGGTCAGATGTTGCTGCTAGAATCCAAACACTGAAAGGATATATCGAAGCCACAAGGCTTCCTGACTTTCATTTACCGTTGCTCGGTACTCTGCTTCTTCCAAAGAAAGTGAAATAGCTTGTTGTCTCTTACAAGCCCAAGTGACAGGTCTTGAACCAAGGCTAAAAACATAACATGTAGTAAAATTTTGATCATCAAGGTTGCCAGCCCAATATGTATCACTGAAACCAACCAATAAAGGAGCCCCACCTGAATTGTAATGTATCATGAACTGAACTCTACCACAGACATAGAAAAATATCATTTTATATGCTTTCCAATGGCTTTCCTGGGGTGTTTTCATATACTGGGAAACAAGACCAACAACAAAGGAAAGATCATGATGGGTATGAGTCAATTATAAGAGGCTACCAACTAACTGATGGTACAGGGTGGCATCAACTTTGGGAAAAGTACAGGTGGTAGTAGTCTTAACTCCAAACTGGAAGGTAGAAGGGGTTGGTTTACAATCATCCATGTGAAAGCGATGAAGAAGGTCACAAGCATACTTAGACTGGGAAATAAAAATTCCTTCATTGGTTTGCAAAACTTGGAGGCCAAGTAAATAGTGCAAAAAATCTAAGTCTGTAATTTCAAATTTCTTCTTAAGATTGGTTTTCACATGGTTTAAAAGGTTTGAGTCACTACTAGTAAGGACAAGGTCATCAACATAAAGGACAAGGATTATGAGATAGCTTCCTACTTTCTTGGTATAGACATTAGGATCATAATGGAATCTAGAGAATCCCATGTCAATAAGAAAGTTGTCCATTTTGGAATGCCAAGATCGGAGAGCTTTCTTAAGACCATAAAGAGATTTCTTCAGGAAACAAACAAGGCTAAAGTCATTCTGGACATAGCCAGGTGGTTGTTCCATGTATATTTATTCTTACAAATCTCTATGCAAGAAGGTAGATTTAACATCCATCTGATGGAACTCCCATTTATGTGAGGAAACAAGGGCAAGAACAAGATGAATGGAATTCATTTTGACTACAGGGGAAAAGGTTTCATTATAGTCAATTCATTCAACTTGGGAAAATCCTTTGGGAACTAACCGAGATTTTTTTAGTTCAACACTTCCATATGATGCATAATTAGTTATGTATACCCATTTACATATGACAATTTTTCTTCCTTTTGGAAGAGGTACAAGATCCCAAATATCATTGGCCATCCCAATCTTGATGACCTGAAAATTTTGCAAATGTCTCTAGATCATGAGTCTCTGAAACTTGAGCCAAAAGAGAAGAGGCTCACTGGAACTGTGAACGTGTCTGGCGTTGATCTGAAGGATCACAAATAAGATCACCAACTGCTTCTCGTGTTGAACAGACCCATCTACGAAGCGGTGGAGCTAGTGTTGGTTCAGGTTCAAAGGATGCATCTAGAGGAAGGTGAGAAGATGGAGGTGGATTTTCATCCTCATTATCATCATCTAAAGAAGAAACCATAATAGGAACAAAAGAAGGCACAAATGTCGAAGATGGATTGCAAGCCAAAGAAGGAACAATCGTCGAATTAGGCTCGCAGGCCAAGAGATTTTCATCAAATTTAACATCTCTTCTAATAATAATTTCATTACAATGTGGTTGAAGAAGTCTATAACCTCTGACATCTTCAAAATAAACAAAAAATATACACTTCTCACTCTTAGGTTGCAATGCTTTCTTTTTCTCATCAGGAATGTGAGCCCACGCTATACTACCAAATACACGGAAGTGGCTTACATCTGGCTTAATTTTAGTCCAAGATTCTTCCGGTGTTATATTTTTAAGAGCCTTTGTGGGAGTGTGATTTATTATGTAATTTTCACAGTTGATTGCTTCCACCTAATACTTTATACTTAATCCCTTAGATTGGAGCATATAATTAGCCATTTATTTTAATGTGTGGTTCTTTGTCTCAGCAACACCATTTTGTTGTGGTGTATATGGACATTTATTTTAATGTGGTTCTTTTTGTCTCTAAATAACACCATTTTGTTGTGGTGTATATGAACAATGTGTTGCATTTAGATTCCCTATGTAGTGCAATAACTGGTAAAATTATCATTATTCGCCTAAATTATCTGCTCTTAACTTTTGAATTTGATGTCCAGATTGTTTTTCACAAGAGCCTTCTAGAGGGCCAAAACTTCACAAAAAACGCTCCTAAGTTTTAGAAGTAAACCCAAGTACGGCTCGAAAAGTCATCAATGAAAGTTAAGAAACACTTGCACCCAAAAATAAGGAGAAGAAAGTGGACCACATTAATCACTGTGAACAAGCTGCTGGTAAAGGGTTCGAGGCTAAGAGGCACGCTTTGTCAAAATTCTCTAGGGGATGTTTGCCAAGAACACAACTCGCACAAACACAACACACATCTCTCAAGATGAAAAAAGAGGAAGACCAGTCAACTTCTATTTATTACATATTTGATTCAATCCAGTCTTATAGTTTAGATGACCAAACCTTCATGCCAAATTTTTCTCAATTCATCACCATCGCCAACAAAACTCGATGAAAAATATGATGACCCAAAGTTGTCAAACCTGTACAACCCAGTAATATCATCAACAATTCTAGTTTCAAGAACATGCTTAGGATATTTTAGGTCCTCGATTACAACTTGGTGAGGTGGAAACTTTATGGTTTTACCTTCTCCTGAAAGAGTGATTTGATATACCGATAGAAGGTTACAAGAAATACTTGGAACACATACACATCATTGAAATGATTGTTTTCTACTTGAATTGTTTTGTATCCTTCAACACTAAGAGGTTTATCATCACCAACAAATATTTTCTTGGTGTTACATTAATTTAGAGAAGAAAATATGTCTCTATCCTTAGCCATAAGGATAATATGCTCTAGGAAATCAATAAGCCACTCATCAAGAAGAAGTAGAAGTTGTATTGAAGCGATAAGAAACCAAAAGCAAGAAGTGCATGTCCATGAGAAGAAGAAGAATAAGTAGAATCAATATCGACAGCCATGTTTCTTCATTGCTTCTTTCTAAAGCTTTCATTCTTGAAACATTTGACTCACTTCTACATTCATATTTATCACAAAAGTTGCAATGTATGTCAATCTTATTACTTAGATTTTGCCCTTTGTCACCATTAGAGGAAGTTGTATGAGTGGGTTTAACCTTTATGTTTCTTGTTGTTGTGGAAAGGATGTTTCTTCTTGGGATTATTTGGTTTATATTTAGATTGGGATAATAAGTCTTTGTTGGAGGTACCTACAATACTAATCAATCCAATATGCAAGATCTTATCTTACTCTCTAATCAAAAGCATCACAAAATTTCTCAAAACTGGTTTTTATGTTGTCCCTAGAGCCTCTGCATGGCATAAAAGGTAGATACAAAACACAAAATATGCACTACCCAGATTAGAAATAATAAGATAGATGCAACGATATTCTTCTATCTTTATCTTTACATTCTTCACATAAATTTCTAAGTGTTTTATACTTAGATAGATAGTATTCAATGCAAGAAAAACATCCGACTTAAAGTCAAGACTTATTTTCTAATTGTTGTGTTCAAATATTGTAAGCTTCCCCAAACATATTCAATATTTTCCCAGCTTTTGGGTTGATCAATTTATTGAAGGTGGAACCTTTAAATAAGGAGAAATGAACATTTTGATTAATCCACGTGCTTTGTCATTTCTATTATCCCATTTGAATTTCTTAAAAACATGAGTGGGTTCTTTTTCCTTTCCAAAAGGTAATCTGGTACAAGCCTTTACTTCTTAATAAATCCTCCATATGGGATTTCCATTGAAAGTAGTTGGTTCTCGTAATCAAGAGATTACTTGTAGAATTCATATTAAATATGAAGATAATATGGACTTAAAAACTGAAACTAATGATCTGGATGGAAAGATCTCGAAAAAAATAGGCGGTTTTAAAAACAATGGCACTGAAAATGGACTTCGGATGTGAGAGTTATGCCCTTTAAAAAAAGGCATAAACGGTAACCAAAGGACCACATGGTGGTGTAAGTTGCTTTATGAAGTGACCCACTTTTATAAAGATATGTGGGAATCACTTTTAAAATGAAGTTACTTTATAAAAGATAATTTACATACAAAACAAATAACTCTAAAATAAAATATTAAAGCTACTTATAGTGATTCACTTTTATACTTCAAGTGAAATACACTTTGCAATTTTAGCATGAACTTTTTAAAAAAAATTAACAAAAAGAGAGACTTTAACTCAAGACCTCTTACTTAATAAGGAAACTTTTAACCAAATGGTCTAGCAAAACATATTGTATTGTTTACCAAGAGGATTGTTGTTGTTATTGTTGTTGTTGTTGTTGTTTTTGTTGTTGTGATGCAACACCCCTATCTCAATAGTTTATGCTTGACCTCTCGGTCTAAGGATCGTTCTTAATCTCCCCTTGAGCCGAAATGGCTCTTTGATTCCTAGCTGAAATCTTCACACTAGTAACTACAAGTCCTTCTTAGGATCTACGCCTGTGCAAACAAACACTAGGCACAAACTCTTACCCACGTGACTAACCAATGTGGCCACAACCTTCATCCGAAAAGGTATTTCGCGAATCATGATTTCAAGGGTATTGGCGTGATACAAACCCAACACTCCACATCCACGAAACCTCAAAACTCGATGTGGGACCTCTTCACAAGACCCGATCTGATGGTCATGTTCCTTCTCCTCGATCGACGACCATGATCGCGTCACGACTTCACGTTTCATGATGTCAAGACTGTTTGTGTAACGCAAGCCCAATGCTCCAACTCCCGACTTCTGAAATGCGAAGATCTGAAATCAAGAGATTGATGACTCCCATTGATCCAGATCCAACGGATACTATTCCCCCCTGGGCTTGTGAGCACTGGAAGGTTATCATCTGTATCCTTTCTGTTAATCTACTAGATCCAATGGCTCACAGAATTTCGGTATTCCTTCCTCTAAGAAATTCCACCGTCAGTTTCATATTTTCAATGGCTCCAAGCCAAAGGACTTGGTGTCAATTGTTTTGGGGTCAACCACTGCGAGGTGACCTCGACCTTCTTCTTTTCTTCGAATCCCTTGAAGTCTCTATCCCTTCTGGGCTTGGATTCTACTACAAAATCAAGAATCCCATGGGTTCTTTGTGCGCACTCCTTGCGGAACTCACGATAACCTCTAGTTATTTGACATCTTCCTCTTTTGTGCACTCCTTGCAACAGAAATCCTTCAACCACTCGCTTGGGTTGGAAAAGTATAAGACTTCAACCTGCCTATGCACTCCTTGCATGGCTATGTACTATACTCCCACTTTTGTTGGTATGAGAACAATAATATCTCTCCTGAGCTTTTCTGAGGTAAAATCTTAGAAACCTGTCAACACACACTTTGCACGACCTTCACCGCACCCCTTGCAGGAATTTCTCAAGATGAGAAACAATTGAAACTCATTTTCTCCCTCTCAAAGACTCCATACATTCAACATGAAATCATACATACACATAGCGTTGAAACAAATACATAACAGAACATATAAGCAAACTGTAAACATACCATTAAGAGATACAAGCAGTAATCACCACGACACCATGAAACTGAATTAAATCCTTTTCATATTAATTCCAGGGCTTCTATACATGTGTTTGATAGCAACATCTATCTACTTATACAACTTTTTGTTATGTTCTCCTATTCTCTTGCTCTACATCTCTCTCCCTTACAATGAGAATAGTAATACATTACAATACATACGAGGGAGATTTCTAGAGTTTTCCCTCCTACAGTTGTAGCTATCTAATCAAATTAAAGTCTACAACTACCTTACATCCATTACATTGAATGCTTCCTTATCCGACAGATGAGAGCAACTGCTCAAGATCTATATAACAATTCAAAACATAAATGCAAATGCATCCTTTCAAGATATTACATTAACGTCTTATCTTTTCAAATTCAAAACGTTCTCAAAACATGCGTTGGTGCATATCCAGTTGTCCTTTACTTTGGCACTTGCTTACGATGCTCCTGCATCATACTCCTCTGGATGAAAATTTCATGAACTCATGTTCATGAGATCCTACACCATTTTTCCACATTTCTGAATATCCACTTCTCTTTCCCAACTGGCGTTTTCAATCGGACATCCCTTCCACTTTATAAAGTACTCAAAATATTTCTTCCTTCGGGTCTTTTTGATAACTATCTGATCAATTATCCTTTCCATCTGTGTCCTTTCATCTACAAGTAGTTGTCTGACCCATTGAAATTCCTTTTGATCCTCTTCTCCACCTGCTTCATCTACTCTGTAAGGATACAGATCGACTACATTGAATATGGGCGATATTCCTACCCCATCTGGCAATTCTATCTCATAAGCATTTGCCTCAAATTTCCTCAAAATATTACACGACCATATCTTCTTCATCTTCAGTTTATTATATGTTCCCCTTGGGAACCTTTATTTTCTTAGGTGCGCTAAGACTAAGTCTCCCACTTCAAACTGAAGTTCTCTTCTATGTTGATCTGCTCTATGCTTATATTCCTGGTTATAATTATTTAACCATTCTCTGATTTTACTATGGAGCTTTTTCATCTCTACTGCAAAGTCTTATGCTCCATCACTTCTGAACTCATTATGCTCTAAGTACCTCAACTCAGATACTCCTCTCGTTTGCATTCCATACATTATCTAGAATGGGCTCCGTCCTGTGCTCTTGTTAGGTGAATCGTTATATGAAAAATATGTTTGTGGCAGAATCTAATCCCACTGACTATGATTTTCAGCTACTAAACTCCTCAACAATTCCTATGATGTTCAGCTACTAAACTCCTCAACAATTCCCCTAAACTTCAATTTACTACCTCAGTTTGTCCATCTATCTGGGGGTGATATGTTGAGCTAAAAGATAAATTCATTCCCATCTTTTTCCATAGTGTCCCCCAGAAATGACCAACAAATTTGTATCCCTGTCTAAAACAATACTCTTGGGTAAGCCATGAAGTCGAACAACTTCTCTAAAAAATAAGTTTGCAATGTGTGTTTCATCACTAGTTTTCTGACATGGAATGAAATGTGCCATTTTTTAGAATCTGTCAACTACCACAAATATGGAATCACAACCCCTCTATGTCCTTGGTAGTCCTAACATGAAATCCATTCTTACCACGTCCCACGACCTCTCTGGTACTGGCAATGGTTGATATAATCATGTATTCTGTCTTTTTCCCTTTGCGTGATGGAAAATTCTACATTTGTTGACAAATTTCTTGACATTTGTCCTCATCCCTGGCCAATAATATAAATTGTTTAGCTGTGCAAACATTTTGTCATGGTTGAAATGTCCAGCCAATCATCCACTATGTTTTTCCTTCAGGATATTCTCTCTCATAGAACTCTTTGGGATACACAATTGATTTCTTTTGAATAATAATCCATCCTGGATTAAGTATTCAATCCATTGGCTTCTGTCTCTCAAAACATGATTCTCACATGCTTCATAAGCGTCCCTGAAATCTGAATCATCTTTGTACATATCCTTAAGGTTATCAAAACTTAAAGTCTTCACATGAAACTCCTGTAGAATCAAACATTTCCTACTCAACGCATCACCAACTTTGTTAGCATTTCCATAAATGTGTTTTATAACAAAAGTAAATTTTTTCATAAATTCAATCCATTTCTCATGTTTCTGGTTCAATTTCTCTTGTCGGGTTATGAATTGTAAAGCATGGTTATCTCTATACAAGACAAACTCTTTCAGAACCAAGTAGTGCCTCCATTTCTTCAATGCCTGTATGATTTCATAAAACTCTTTATCATACGTGGAATATTTCATCTTGGCATCGTTCAGCTTCTCACTGAAGTATGCAACTGGCCTATTGTCTTGACTTAAGACTGCTCCAACCACAAATCCACTTGTGTCACATCTCACTTGAAATGTCTTGTTGAAATATAGCAAAACCAGAACTGGTAGTCTAGTTATCTTCTCTTTCAAAAAATTAAAACTTCTCTCTGCTTCCTCGATCCAACGAAAATATTTGTGTCTTTTCTTGACTGTGTCCATCATTGGTGCATAAATTCCACTAAAATTTATGATAAACTTCCTGTAAAAACTAGCTAGTCCATGGAATCTTATAACTTCAAAGATGTTCCTTGGCAATGGCCATTCTTTGATTGCTTTTACCTTCTCAGAATCCATCTTCAACTCTTTCAAAGAGATCACAAAACCCAAATAAATGAGTTATTTCTTCATGAAATATGATTTCTTCAGATTTATCAGCAACTTCTCTTGCTGCAACCTCCTCATCACTAGAGTTAAATGTCTTAAATTTTTGTCCTCACTCTTACTTAGTATTAGTATATCATCAATATACACAATTACAAATTTTCCAATGAAATCCTTTGAGACTTCGTTTATCAATATCATAAAAGTACTTGGTGCATTCGTCAAACCAAATGGCATGACAAGCCATTCATATAATCCTTCATTCGTCTTGAATTTTTTCTTCCATTCATCACCTTCCCTCATTATGATATGATGATATCCGCTTTTCAAATCAATTTTTGAAAAAAACTTTGCTCCACTCAAGAAATCCATCAAATCATCCATCCTTAGTAAAGGAAATTTGTACTAGATGGTGATTTTGTTTATATCCCTTGAGTCTGTACACATTCTCCATCCACCATCTTTCTTTGGACTCAACACTTTTGGTACAACGCATGGACTCAAGCTTTCTCTAATTAACCCCTTGTCCATCAAATCCTGGACCTTCTTCTTGACTTCTTCATTCTCCTGTAGCATTAGTCTGTACGCTTTTTTTTTGGCAAACTCGCTCCTGGTATAGTGTCAATTTGGTGGCTTATACTCCTGATGGGTGGAAACGAACAAGGTAAATCTTCCACCACTATATTAGCAAATTCCTCCATCATTTCCTGGACTTCCTCCGGTAGATCATCCATCGAAGTACTAGTCAAAATGACTCTAGGTTTCCTCACCATATAAAACTGCATGTCTTCTTCTTTCTTCACTTCCTCCAGAAGTTCCTTCCCACTCATGAGAAGTATAGTGTTTATTGTTTCTTCTTTCACCTTCTTGTCTTCGATTGGAAAAAACATATGTGTCCTACCATTCTTCTCTAAGGTGTATGTGTTCTTTCTCCCATCATGAACAACATTTATATCATATTTCCATGGTCTCCCCAACAAAATATGACAGACATCCATGGTAATAACATCACATAAGATATCATCCCTGTAACCCCCTATCTTAAATTCAACTAAACATTGTTTAGTGGATGTTACCTGGTGTCCCTTTTGCAACCACGAGACTTTGTATGGGATTGGATGTGCGAATGTCTCTAATTCCATCTTCTCCACCATCTTTGTGGATACTAGATTATTTTTGCTTCCACTTTCCACTATCACCTTGCATACCCTATCCATGGTCTTGCAAGCAGTTATGAACAAACTGTTTTTATGGACTAGATTCTCTACCTCTTTCTATGGCTTCAAGAGAATTTTCCTCATCATTAAAGATATTCCGCCTTCCGCATCTTATGCCTCAACATTTCGCCTTTGTGCTTCTAAAATGTGAGCTTCACCTCCTCCATCTCTTTTTCTGTCAGGACATTCATAATATTTGTGTCTGATATTTCCACAGACAAAACACTTTATTTCGCCTCCTCTTCCTCTGCCTCTTCCTCTTTCTCACAGAAAAGTGTTCTTATCATCATATTGTCTTCCCTGTGAGCTTCCTCCTCTTTCTGGGTGATTATCAGGATTCTTGTCTTTATCCTTGGGATTCTATACTCTATCCTGGGAAATTTCTTTGCCTCTGCTTTGAATTCTACCCCTATCCCTTTGACCTTGTTTTCAGGCCAATTTCTCTTCAGCCTTCAGAGAAATATGATAAGCATCTTCCACGTTTCTGATCATAACCATGCTCATCTCATCCTGAATTTCATATTTCAGGCCATTCATGTATCTGGAAACTTTTTCATCATCACTTTCACAATGACCTGCTCTGATGTTAAGTTGGTAAAACTCCCCAGTGTATTCCTTCACTGTCATCCCTTTCTGTCTCAAATTCTGCATTCTTCGAAACAGATTAATCTCGTAGTCTCTAGGTATAAACTTGTCTTTCATATTTACGACCATCCTATCCCAACTTTTGATTTTTTGTTTTCCCTTGCAACACCTATCATCCTACAATTCATCCCACCACAGTGTTGCATGCCCTTTCAGTCTAGTGACATCATGTTTTACTTTCTTATATTCTTCGATATCTTCATAATCGAAGTACTTATCCAGAGCTCTAAACCAATATAGCAAGTCCTCAACATCTAAGTTTCCTTCATACATCGGGATGTCCATTTTTTCTCTGGCCCCTATTCTTGCAACAGCTCTAAATAGATGTTCTTCTGCATCATCTTCAACTGCAACTTCTTCTTCGGCTCTAGCCTCATTTTCACTTTCGGCTTCACTGACATCTCCTATATCAGTAGCTCGTCTCTGTGTTGTCTCCATAGCATCTAATCAAGCACAAAGTTCTCGCATTTCCCTCTTCATAGTTGGATCGGGCATTGATCTCTCTTGACGTATTCTAGGCATCATTGTTGTAAGTTGTTATTTGCTACATAAATTCAAAATATGCACTCTAATACCACCTAACGCAACACCCCTATCTCAACAGGTTCAGCTTGACCTCTCAGTCTAAGGATTGTTCTTAATCTCCCCTTGAGCCAAAATGGCTCTTCGATTCCCAGTTGGAATCTTCACACTAGTAACCACAGGTCCTTCTTTGGAGCTACGCCTATGCGAACAAGCACTCAACGCGAACTCTTACCCACATGACCAACTAATGTGGCCACAACCTTTATCCAAAAAGGTATTTCATGAATCACAATTTCGGGGGTATTGGCGTGATACAAACCCAACACTTGACATCCACGAAACCCCAAAAACTGATGTGGGACCTCTTCCCAGGACCCGTTCTAATGGTTTTTTTCCTTCTCCTTGTTCGATGGCCACGATCGTGTCATGTCTTCACGTTTCGCGATGTCGGGACTATTTTTGTAACGCAAGCCTAATGCTCCAACTCTCGACTTCTGAAATGCCGAGTTCTGAAATCAAGAGATCGACGACTCCCATTGATCTAGATCCAACGGATATTATTGCCCCTTGGGCGTATGAGAACTGAAAGGTTATCAGCCTTATCCTTTCCACTGATATACTAGATTCAACGGCTCACAGAATTTCGATATTCCTTCCTCTGAGAAATTCCACCATTTGTTTCAGATTTTCAAAGGCTCCAAGCCAAAGGACTTGGCGTCAATTCTTTTGGGGTCAACCTCTGCAAGGTGACTTCGAACTTTTGCTTTTATTTGAATCCCTCAAAGTCTCTATCCATTTTAGGCTTGGCTTCTACTGCAAACTCAATAATTCCAAGGGATCTTTGCGCGCAATCGTTGTGGCACTCACGATAACCTCTGGTTATCTGATGTCTTCCTTTTTTGTGCACTCCTTGCAATAGAAATCCTTCAACCACCTGCTTGGGTTGGAAACATATAAGACTTCAACCTGCCTACACACTCCTTGCACGACTCTGTTCTATACTCTCACTTCTTCTGGTATGAGAACAACAGTATCTTTTCTGAGATTTTCTGAGTTAAAAGCTCAGAAACCTCTCAACGTACACTTTGCGTGACCTTCACCCCACCCCTTGTAGGAATTTCTCAGGACAAGAAACAATTGAAACTCATTTTCTCCTTCTCAAAGACTTCATACATTTAACATGAAATCATACATACACACAACATTGAAACAAATGAATAACAGAACATATAAGCAAATTGTAAGCATACCATTAATAGATACAAACAGTAATCACCACGACACCATGAAACTGAATTAAATCATTTTCATATTAATTCCAGTGCTTCTATACATGGGTTCGATAGCAACATATATCTTCTTATACAACTTTATGTTGTGTTCTCCTATTCTCTTTCTCTATAGCTCTCTCCCTTACAATGAGAATATTAATACATTACAATACATACGAGGGAGTGTTCTAGCGTTTTCCCTCCTACATCTCTAGATATCTAATCGAATTAAAGTCTACAACTACCTTACATCCATTACATTAAATGCTTCCTTATCCTATAAATGAGAGCAACTACTCAAGATATATATTACAATTTAAAACATAAATGTGAATGCATCCTTTCAAGATATTACATTAATGTATTATCCTTTCAAATTCAAAACGTTCTCAAAATATGCGTTGGTGCATATCCAACTGTCCTTCGCTTTTGCGCTTGATTTGTTGGCTTTCTTACGATGCTCCTGCATCATGTTGTTGTTGTTGGAGAGCGTGCTAAAAAAACTCTTTTTACACAAGGAAAAAATTTCGCTTCTCGATGACAACATCGTTAGATCTCGGTTAGCTTACCCGGAAGATGCACCTTTTCCTATATGTTTCTGATTTTCCAAGATCACACAGGGCACGGGAAAAATATCATACAGAGATCTAAAAGAGTAGAAAACTAGAGATAAATAATATAAAACCAAAATAATACTCTGCAAAAATTTAAAAAATGTGTATTCAGGCTTTATACCTCCAGATCTGACTGAAATGGTCGTATCTTGGGGAAAAAAAAACTTTTCTAGTGAAACGAAAAGTGTTCCTGACCTAAACAAGTTGTCCAGACACAATGAAATAGTCTTATCAGCCCATAAATGTATGGAAATGGAATAAAATGGAGATGAGGAAACTCGGTTTCACGATCTCGATCTACAACAGGAGCGGGTCTTCAAACAAGTTCTGATACCATGTTCAACAACACAGGTATTCCAACAGAGGAAAAACACATTCAATAACCACTCACAGAACCAGATCAAATATCAACACAGTGACTCTTTGATGTGGTAAAACCCCTACGGGGAAACATCCACGGCCCCAACCAATGCAACCACTTGGAGCAATTTATTAATGCAAAAGAAAAGATTACAAAGAGATTTTACAAGAGAGTTTCTCACAATCGATCATCAAAAAATGACCCTCCATGCTCTTTAAATAGATATCATGGACCAATCGAGTGTTAATCCATGGATCAATGGCCGTTAATATTGAGGAGAATATGAACCTTCAGATCAGTCTATGTCGGGAACATATCGTAATCGTCGTATTTTCTAACTAAAAATGCACACTAATGCATACTAAAGAAACACATTTTTACCTAACGACACATTAGACCAAGTAGATATTAACTAACTCCTAAGTGTCTAAATATCCTAACATTTGAGCAGTTGTAGTAGTCTTGGTTCAAGCAATGAAAAAGGCCATTTTGGAAAACTGATAGACTACTACCCAAATGGCATCATTTTTTTTTTGAGTGGTGGTCAATCCATTGAGAAAATCCATTGAAACATATTCCCATGGTCTAGAAGGCATTGGGAGTGGTTGATACAATCTGTTCTTCTAGTTGGAAGGTTTGGATTGAGAGCATAAAGTACAAGCTCAGATGAATTTATATACTTGGTGTTATAGAGATGTCCAATAAAATTGGCATTGAATGTTTTATACTATCTGTTTTTTGCCAAAGTGGCCTCCACAACAAGAGGCATGGGATTCCTTATGAGCAATAATCAATCCTATGATTGAGGCACACATGAAAATTTAAGCTTGTAGAGCCACCCATTGCGGATGGTGTAGTCCAAGAAAGGGGTCTGGTTGATTATTGTTGGTTGATGTAGTGAAGCCCAAACTTTCTGAAAGTCATGGTTGGTGGAATACTTGTCTCTCCATGTGTCATATGAAGCACAACTAACTTCTAATATTTGGAGAGCCCGATTCAAAGGACGACTAAGAAAATATTCCATCTTCTTAGAGTTCCTCTTCTTATAGCAAAAGACCATATGGAACTATGGTATATAGGTTCCCATTTGCGATGTCTCTAATCGTGTATCTTTGATTGTGAATTAATGAAAATTAGAGGATGGTGATATGTATGGAGAATGGTCTCCTTACCCAAAAAATAGTGTCTTGATTTCTTGAGAGATTGCACGAGGTTGTATAATTATTTATCATACGTGCTATAATTTTTCTTAGCATCAGAAAGAGCTTCAGAATGATACACTATAGGATGCCCTCCCTATTTAAGTACTGCACCAATAGTATATTTAGAGGCATCGGATTCAATCTCAAAGGGTTGAGTCAAGTTTGTAAAGATAAGTACATGGGAAGAACACAATGCATGATTGAGGCGAGTAGCCTCTCCATCCAAAACAATTTTATTTTTTTTGTTAGATAATTGATGCAAAGGGCGATCAATCTGAGAGAAGTGAAAAAAAAACATTCAATAAAAATTGATACCACCCAGGAAGATTTTTAATTCACTTGTTGAAGAAGGGGTTGGCCATTGTGTCAATTATTTTACTCGTGCTAGATCTGGACGAATTCCCTTTGGGTCCACAAGAAATCCCAAATATGGAACTGAACATTGGACAAAGTAGGATTTATTTTCCTTTAATTGTAGCTTGTTCTCCCAAAGTAGTTCTAGTACCTGGAAAACATGTTGAAGATGTGCCTCCCAATATTTATTGATTATGAGAATGTCATCCAAATATATAAAAACAATGCATCCAAAAAGAGGCCTAAATATATCATTAATAACTCTCATAAATGTTGTTGGTGCATTAGTCAAGCCAGATGGCATGGATTTCCATTCAAAAAGACCAAATTTGGTCTTGAAGGATGTCTTCCACACATATGCTAAGTTCATTCGGACTTGATGGTATCCAGATGTCAAATCTAAGTTAGTGAACCATTGAGCACCTTGCAAACTATCCAACAACTCCTCAATCTGGGGTAGGGGGTATCACTTCTTGACTATAGCCTTATTAAAGGAATAGTATCAAGTGACGAGGCACATCTCAGTGGTGTCCTTCATTGGGATTACGAAGGTAGGGGATGCATAAGGGGAAGAGGAAGGTTGTATATGACCTAATTTTATGAGCTCAGTCAATTGTTTCTCTATTTCCTCTTCCTCTCATGGTTCTAGTAGGTAAGTAGGGTAATTGGGTAATGAAGCTCCTGGAATGTGATATATAGAATGATCTATGTGGCAGGGGGGGTAGTCCATTGGGTGGTTGGAAGACATCAATGAATTATCAAAGCAGGGGAGCCATGCCTTGTGGTACTGGGTGGTTTGTATTGTTTGGTTCAATAAGGCAGACTAGACAGAGAGAACACATTGGTTCATATGGACATGGGGATTGTTCTTTTTTTGTGGTGGGTTTGGAGTTTGTTGCGGTAAGAACATATGTATGTCCATAGTTTGAGAGTTTATATTGGTGGGTTTTGGCCATATACAAAACGTTATGATCTTGTTGATATGGAAGGCCCAAGAGGAGGTCGACACAATCTAATGGAGAGACATCACAGAGGACATAATATTTAAATTTACCAATAGAAAAAGTGGCCATACAACATTAAGACATGAAGAGTCGGGGGGCATCTCTTTGTACCCAACCAAACTAATATAGTTTGGGATGTTGGGTAGTGGGAAGTTGGAGGCGTTAGACTAACTCTTGGGATACCAAGTGTTTTTTACTACCAGTGTCCATGATCAACAAGGCTAAGGATTATTTTATTTGGAAATTGTGTGTAAATAGGGTTAATGGGGAATATTTTGTGTCTTTAGATGTCATAAGAATCAGGGGGGGTCAACTTTAGTGGGTTTGTCCATAGAAACAATTTATATTTCATCGGTGGTTTGTGAGGAAGTGGCCTATGTAAATAGTGTTTTATTATTTCGTAATTATTTTAAAATTCAATAATTTGCAGAGGAGTGGGACTGAGTTTTATGTAAGGAACACCACGGGGCATTGGGATTGAGATTGTTGGGATGAGGTGCTATAATATTATTAGGGCGAGATGAGGTCTAAGTTGTAGGAGCTTGTGATGGAGTTGAGGTATGGGTTGGTCGGTATTTAGGAGTGCAGCCTCGGGGAGCCACCTTTCTTTATAAAACCAAAGCTCATTCAAAATATTTATCCAAAGTCAGGCATTCAAACAAATCCACTTCTATATGGAATTGAGATAACAAGCCGAAGATAAATTTGAGAATAAATACCTCTTATAGATATGATATGTGAAGTTGGATTCGAAGCTTGCAAAAGTAGTCAATGTATGTGTGTACATTTTGTGTAGGTAATTTCCTGAGTTGAAGCCATCTTGTCCACAAATTTTGAAGGTAGTTGGGTAGATAAAAACAGTCTCTCAAAGAATGACAAAATTGTGCCCATGTTTTTATAGGTGACTCTAAAGAGTTATCATAAGGTCCTATATCTACCGCCAATGTGGTGTTTTCAAGATGAGTGTCCCACCAAGTCTGAGCTAGGCCTTCTAGCTCGAGCGATGTTATTTGGACATTATTTTCCTTAGTTAGGCTAGTAAAAGTCTCGAAATATGTGGAGAGGTTGCAGATCCATGAATCTACAACCTCTCAATTTATTTTCCCCACAAATTTGGGGAGTTGGAACCTAGTTTCATGGAAAAATGGATCTAGGTTACTCTATTGTTTCATTCTCATCAGCTCATTGAGATTTGAGGCTAGGTCTTGTACTAGATTGGATGTATTAGAATTTGATTCAAATAACAAGGGGTCTCCCCTGGGAAGAATTATTTTCATGCACAAGTGAATTGAATATAAATCTTGACACCAAATACTGAAGAATATTTGGGTGAGAGAGAGAGAGAGAGAGAGAGAGAGAGAGAGAGAGATTTATGCTCTAGGATGAGTCACACTATGGTGAGATCGGATATCCTATAGAGGAAAGAAAGMTTCAAGGGGCCATGGATTCTTAAGGTGTGTTATATTTCACTTTCAAAGTGAGATAAATACCCATGGAAATGCGAGCTTCTATAAGACTTTGTAATGTGAGATGGAAGTGACAAGGAAACAAGGGAAACAGATAGAGGGAGACATATGTGGGATCTAGGGGGAAACAGATTTGTGAATATCCTCTATGATGTGGATATATATGAGCCTATGGGGAAAGGATATATGTATCTCCACCATAAACTGAAAGCCTTGAGGAGGGTGTGAGTTATGAAAACAAATATTGAGAAAACCCAAAAAAAATTGAGTTGCAAACCAGATATGGATGGCTTACATACTTTTGTTTTTACTGTTGTTGGTTCTTCTTTGGATCTGGATCTATGATACCTATTGATTTCCAACCGAGAGAGATCCATCACCCTTTCAATATCTGAAGATTTGCAATTACAAATCTACCCAAACTAGTTGTTGCAATGTAGTTGCAAGGGTTCAAAATCCAGAGAAGGGTTGTGATACCCCACAACTTGGATTTTCAATTATTATTTATATTATTGTTTTGAATTTATAATTTTAATTATTTTTCCAAAAAGACAATTCGGTCGATTGACCAAAATTGAGTTGTAAAACCTTATTATTTTATGAAAATAAACACAAGTGGAAAAAGGGGCACACATTGAAGAAATTGTTAAAAAGAGAGTTAGAAATACAAAGGGGTTGGCCAAGTGGAAGAAGACTGAGACAAGTTGTGAAGTTAACTTAAATTCAAAAAAACACATTCTATATTTATAGGATAATCTGTGAACATGTGTAAAGTTAAATCTGATAGGTGGTCAGTGAGTAGGAGGCTCAAGACAAATGTCACAAGTCCGAGGAAAAATAAAAGAAGTCATGACAAGCAAATTTGATGCCATTCCAAAAATTTGAATTTGATAGCTTGAGAAAGGCTATGTGCAAACCGACTTGAAAAAGTAAAATTTTACAAAGATTACACACATCAACTAGAGCTCTAAATTTTGCAAGTGGCCACATAGGTAGCCCCTTGGATTCCAAATCCATCTCGGGGGTGACAGAGGTGACATAGAATCTAGTCTAAGATTGGGAGGAACATGGTCTTCAACATGTGGTTTCCCCAAAGTTCCAGGTTTTATTTCTTGTTATGAATATGTTGATTTAAATATTACTGTGTTTTTATTTGTACATTATTGTGGCTAAATTATCTGGTATAAATAATTGATAACAATATTAGAAATTAATGCTTGTAATATGAGATGTCAATGCATATCATAAGTTCAGGTAGAAAAACTATGAAAGAAATTTAATAGCTATTATGATCCTAGATATATGAATAGAATCATACTACCATTAATAAAGCAATGAAACTCATAGGTAAAAACCTAGTTAATAAACTAGAGCTTTATTCGTATAAGAGACTTGTATGGAAGAGAACAAAGTTTCAACAAATACAATGTATACAACTGGAAAGGAATCGACATATATTAGGAATTCGTTATAGAGTTAAACATTATGCATATATCTAAAAGGAAATCGTTACAGAGTTAACAAAATACACTATTCATATATTTGAAAGGAAAATTGTTACAAAGTTAAACACTATGCATATATCCAAAAGGGAAATCGTTAAATAGTTAAACACTATGCATATGTATGAAAGGAAAATCGTTACAGAGTTAACAAAATACACTACGCATATATCTGAAAGGAAAATCGTTACATAGTTAACAAAATATGCTATGCATATATTGGAAAGAAAATCGCTACAAAGTTTAAATAAAATACATTGTGTATTTAATCAAAAGGAAATCATTACATTGTATAGAAGCTAACGAATGATGACCGTTTATTTCCAACAAGGTAAATAACAGTAAATAAACCAGGGTTATAAATGATAATTACGCCGAAAGGCGTACACCTATTGACAATGGGCACATTTAATATGTTTTTAGTGCTTAATCAGTTTTGTATGGACAAGATTAAATATTGCTGGAATATTCTTAGTCGTCCCAATAAATCAATGGTTGTAATTTCAACCACTAACTTCCTCACTATTATAAAGACATCTGTTTACATGTTTATTTTTTAACTTTTACTTAATTATATTTGAAATTTACTATACTAGTTAGTTGATTGCCACCTCTGAGTGATTAACGTTTCATTTTCTAGAGAGCCCAAATTCACCAGCCACTATTTTTACTACAACTATTATTTACTGGACAGGATTTTCCTGCCTGAAGCTAGCTCTTACCATGTTAGTTATTTAATACACAGGGTTCTACAATTATTTAATGCCCCGGGCTCAGTTATTTCGGCGTTCACTAGCCACAATTCACTTGTGGCTGTGCTAGTTGTATATCAATAACATAATATTACAAATCATAAAATTCGTAGGCCTCAGTCCTAAGTTACGAATTTTCATGAATATACAAATTATTCGGTCAACTAGATATAACAATAGAACAATCCTAAATTGTGTTGCAAAAATCTAAGGTAGTTAAGGAATGGAACCTAAATACCTTTCTAAGAAAAGGTATTCCTAAATCTCCATGGTACCAACCTCCTTGGTATCTATACATCAAACAACAAACAATTTAGGATGTAATACAAAGTTAATTAGGAAACATAATTATATACAAAAATAAAATACTAACTTACCATGGATGTATTGAATGTCCTTGTATCTTTGTGTGTCTCTTGAACTTCACCCGAATGTACAGGGAGTTGAATGGTTGATGGCTACCCTCTCAAGTAATATGCAGGGCCCATCATTACTCAATTACTCGAGAATAAATATATCAATGTTTACTAAAAATATTACAAAATAAAATAGAGAACAATTACGACTCTATGCGAAACCCAATATTTTATTTAACATGAGTCCTAATTAGGTTCAAATCGCATAAAAAATTTGAACAGGTTCTTCAAACTACAAACTTTCATAGAATAATGAGTCCAGGGGTAAGACCCTTCGGACCAAAATCTAGACAAAAGTGAAAGATTACCACCACCAAAATATAACACTAAGCATTATATAACAGACTTACACAATGAGTAAGAAGTTTTCTATCGCAAATTTCACAGAAAAATTTAGACAGAGCCAACAAAATAACAATTACCCACCACCATGAGCTAATGGCTTGGATAATAACAACTTACAAATAAAAAACACAAGTAAATAGGCTATTAAATCTCTTACCACCTTAGGGATGGCATAATCATATCAAATCCAAGAACACTATGAACGCCTAGCACTCGTACAGAAAAATCACTCCACGCTATGAAAACCTCTTAGAGTAAAACACAGAGCACAGAAAACAAAAAATGTGAAGTGTGAAATGAGCGAAACCATGGAAAGGTCAGAAGGGTTAAGGCTCTGACAAAAACCCTAACACTTGGAAACACGATGAACCTATGTGTGTACAACCTTAGGACAAATTCCGAGAAAAAATTGTCTCGAGATGGTAATCACATGTGGTGCATGCAAGATCGTATGATATGTTGGCTAATGATGGAAAGTTGGTGGGAATTCAATTAAGAATGGTACCAATACGAATTTAATCTCCTCGTAAAACTAGACAATAACTCCACCTATGCTAAGTTTTATCCATTGAACGATACGACAAAGCATGTGTTAATGTATATTAAAACCCATATTAATATATGTTGTGTATTAAAAACCATCGTCTAATAAAAATTGAATTAATATATGTTGAAAAGTGAAACCCGTTAATGTATGACGAGACAATGAAATAGCTTTGGGTGACATTTATATGAAGTAAGTTAGCAAGGATCAATACAAAACTTAAAACACTATATTAACAAGGATTTAGTATTGAATAGAAACGTTAGCCATAAGAGGGATACACAAATAAATAATCATTTTAAGACCTATATATATAGCATCGAATGTGTCCTCAATTCGCAATAAGTATAACAATAGAATATGAAAACTTAGCATATATATAGGTTATCAATTTACTGAGTCTTATGGAATAGGAATTAGGGTAACCTCATAATATATTGTTAAGTATGGAGTTTCTCAAATCACTTTAGTATAGAATAACATAACTTAGGTGGTGAGAAGTTATGAAGGGAAGTAAAATAGATTGTTATGGTTGAATAAATTATATATATATATATATATATATATCGGAATTTTAGGTGTATGACAAGGGCACACTTCTCAATTAGGTCACTAAACCTTGGCACAATGGAATGAGAATGAGTCATTTTTGTAGTTAGAAGGTTGAGCCATCCAACAAGATTGCAATCAAACCGCGGAGAAGTTATATAGGAGCACAGTAAGGAAGGGGGCACTGGAAACTAGGGCATAGTTCAGGAGCTAGGAAATGTTGCAACTACAAGAAAAAACACAAAGAAGGAACATTGGGAAGATAAGAGATCAAAGGGATGGATTTCCTTAAGGAGGAGACCACAAAAATTCACAACAATTCTCAGACATGCATTGCTAATCTAATGAGAAAGAAACCATTACCACTAGCTACATAACAACAACAAACAACAACAACCCTAAACCTAGAACAAGAGAGAAATGAGAGAAAAGAGAGTTTGCATAAAAATAAGCCAACCATTATATTAGTTCATAGGATCACATTTTATAGAGTAGGGACCGACTTGTTTTGAATACATAATATTATTCCAGACACAACATAGACTAAAAACTCTATTCTAGTACATTCTCCCATGTTTTATTAATGGGGTTATAAGGAATACTAGGTTCCTTATGGCCCATGTATTGTTCTTATTGAGTTTTAAGGACTCATTAGAAGCATCCCTAATGGATTTCCTAGAAAATTAACATTCTTTATCATACCAAGGGTTGGTCATTCTATTATTCTTTTTACAAGACACCTCGAAAGAGAACTTGTTAATAGAAGTGGAAAGGGTAGTTGTAAAATTATGATACATGTCTTCAATGTTGTCCTTATAAGTTAGGAGATGTAATTCACTATTTAAATCATTTAAGAAAAGGTCAACTTTACTTTTTTTGAAGTGCAAATGCGATAAACCAATTCGGTGTGAGTGGACCTCCTTCTCCTTCTTCTTCTTCTTCTTCTTCTTCTTCTTCTTCTTCTTCATCATCATCATCATCATCATCATCATCATCATCATCATCATCATCAATTTAAAATATCTAATTTCATTAATACATAAAATTATGTTAATATAAATTTGAAGTTTAAATAATTTATCCATAAAAAAAAATATCTAAAATATTCTTCATCGTCATCAAATAATTATAAAAATATTTAAAATTAATTTAAAATATATAATTTCAATAATACATAAAATTGTGTTAGTATAAATTTTAATTTTTAAATAATTTATCCATAAAAAAATATTTAAAAATAAACTTTCAAATTATTAATATAAATTTACACATAATCTATATATACAAGTGAAAAATACGAAGTCTTAACAGTTCACTAATATTGTGAACATGGCCATAGTCTAACTGGGCCTAATGGTTAAGAACATGTGTTTCTTCCTAAAAAGTCTCAAGTTCAAATCCAGGGGTAGGGTATGTATACCTCTGTAGACTTTACCAGTTAAATCGCAAATTATTATTATTATTATTATTATTATTATTATTATTATTATTATTATTATTATTATTATTATTATTATTATATTTATATATAATTGACAACCATAAAAAACATATGTATATGGTCTTCATTAATATCTATATTTCATACTTTTATGTTTGTGTTACAATGATTTGGATCGCTCATTTCTCAAAAGTTAAGAGGGATGGATCAATCATTTCTCAAATGTTAATGGGGAAGTTATAAATAAAGTTAATTATAAATAAATTTAATGGGGAAGTTGTACATAGAATGCGCATTTTTATTAATGAATATATAAAATTTAAGAGATTCTCATTCGAGACCAAAATTTGAATTAAGGAAGGAATTTCAAAGGTAAAAGAAGCCGAGGAAAGAAGGAAAATGAGCAATAATTAGAAATGAAAAGCTATTGTTAGGGATAGGAGACCAAGCTATTGTTAGGGATAGAGACCGAGGAAGGATAATAAATAGGAATTTGGGACACTTGGGATCCTTTTGGAATTGTGGTAGCTCCATGGCGCAAAGGCCTATGATAATTTGGATCCCAGAGTGATATTGATATTATCTATCTAACTGAAACTTGGGAGCATATGAGGAGTCTAAGGTCCCTTACATGGAAGGATTTGTTTTGTGAGTGACTGTGGAACAAAAAATCCCACCATAGAGGGATATGAGGCATAGCTTGTTATATTATAAAAGCATTTCTCCTCACATTCCAACTTCCTTAAGATTGACCCTCTTAATCAATACATTTGGATAGAAATTTGAGACACCAATGCTAAGAAGATGTATGCCACTTAATTTTATTTTGCACCTATTAATTCTACTTTTTTATAAGAAAAATAATCTAGATAAAATTTGTCCTTAGTAATTTAGAAAAAAGGTATTTATAGTTTGAAAAATGAAGGATAATATCCTCCTTCTAGGAGACTTTAATCTTGGGTTGCAACTAAACAAACTATCTTTTTTAAATTGGCGACTCCAGCCATAATCCTTTATGGCTAGATGAGGACCTTGTTTTATCAATAAATTTACAAAAGAATACGAAGACCTAGTGAAATTTTTTGAGTACTTAGGTTAGTCCAAACTACTGTCGATCTCTCAAGACACAATAATTTGCAATGGAGTATTAAAGTGGCCAAAACTCAACCAAATGACACAGCCATTATTCATAGGGCTAGGTAGTAGTGTTGTAGATTATGTGATATATGATATCCCAGTTTCCAACCAAATAACAACTTTTGACCTTTTAAATGACCATGAGTGGAGCTCACGAGATCATAAACCTTTAACCCCTAACTCGAAAATTCTCCATGCATAGGAGCACCATTGAAGCAAATTTTGATAATCAAAGGAATGTGTGCTTTGACAAAAGTAAAGTTGACATTTTCTTAAATGATTTAAATAGTAAATTAAACCTCCTAACTTATAGGACAACATTGAAGAACTCTATCATAATTTACAACTACACTTCCACTTCTATTAGCAGGTTCTCTCTTGAGGTTTCTAAAAAGAATAATAGAAAAATCAACCCTTGGTATGATAAAGAATGTAAATTGCTAGGAAATCATTAAGGATGCTTCTAATGATCCATTAAAACTTGATAAGATCAATGCATTACAAAGCCCTAATTAAAAGGAAAAATCTTATGCTCGATAAAAGGAAGAGCAACTTTCACAACTATACAAGTTGGATCCTAAGTTAGAACCCAAATTCTAAGCATGATACTAAAGAAAATAATAGGATTCCATTAAGGGAATGGAATTCCTAACTTAAAAAGATTTATGAATCCCATTATGTTGTGGAAAACATTCAAAATTTTTCTACAAAGGAAGAAGTGTTTTCATTAGATGACATAGATTTAGGGGTTAAGCTGTAAAATGGGAAAGCTTCAAGGACATTGAGCGCTACCAAGATGAAGAAGGAAATTTTGGATGGTCAATCCTTATCCCTCACATACACAAGCTCTTCAATTTAGCAGGTCCAATGGGGATTCCCCTAAACCCTTAACACAAAACCTCATTGTTCCTATTTTTAAAAATGGGGATAAAAACATTCCCCTCTAATTATAGGACCATTATGATTAGCCGATTTTAGCCAAGCTTTACGAAATTATTTTGGAAAAAACATTGGCATTTGGCTAGAAAAGTCATAATTAAAAGAGCTAAATGATAGGTCGGTTTTAGGAGATGTCATTCAACTATGGACTATCTTGTTACCTTTAGGATCATTTGGAGGAGTTATATGCAATGCAAAACCAATCTGTTTGTTGTTTTGTTGACTTTAGAAAAGATTTTGAAAACATGGTTCCTAGGAAAACCTTTGGAATGGGATGGAAGAGATAAAGTGTCTCTAGCGTTGAGGGTTGTTGCAATAAGGATGTATGAACATTATTGCTAGAAGTTAAAAGAACTAAGAATTTGGTCAAATTAACTACAATATCAAAAGTCGAACAAGGTTGTCCCTTGTCCCCCCACCCTTTTAGGCATATACATTGATAAGTTAGAAGAATGCTTGGAAAAAGCAGTTATTAGTATTTCTCTCACTGTTATAGTCATCAATCTTATTCTTTATGCGATGATATTGTTCTTATGGCAAGGAGTCCCTATGATCTTGAAAACCAGCTAAGAATCCTCAAGGATTTTTGCTCAATAAGGTATGACTATTAGCTTAAAGACTGGGCATGATTATTAAATCTAATAAGATCGCTTATAATCTCTTTGTATATGACAACAACAACTTGGGAGAGTGACTTCATACAAATATCTTGGAATTTGATATTCACCACAAGCTCAATTGGAATTATAGGATTGAGAAAAGGATTATTGGGGATGGAAGCTTATTATAGTCTTGAAAACAATTGTAAAACATTTGATTTTGGAGTTGGGATAAGAAGAAATTCCTCTTGAGACTCTTATTGCATTGTTATTCTTTATGGATGTGGCGGTAATAGGTTTATAGTATCTCTACTGAATGCGGAAAGATAGAAAATACAAAATAATTTTATAACCTATAATCTCAAAATTAAAAGGAAATACACCCTATCCCATCCTCTCGTGTGAACCTAGATCTTTCCCCATTGAGAGCATGGCTATGACTAGATACCCTGTGTATAGGAACAAGTTGAACAACATGGAAGACAAGAGGCTACCTAAAATTGCTTCAAAATCAAGTGTAGCCACCATCGACTCAAGGGTTGGCATAAAGATGCCAGGTATTGGCTAAACTATTGGGGAATCATGGAAGAAACCATTTTCTTGAGAATAAAGATACTATTAAAAAAATGTCAAATCAAAGACCGTTTAAAAAAAAAAAAAATGTGGTGTGATAAAAGGTTAGAGGAAAAAATAAAATCAAAATTAAAAGGTATCTTAAAGATGTAAGTAGCCCTAATCTAGAAGATCAAATTTATCTATGTAAAGAAAAATAAGCATTGCTAAGATAGAACAAATTCTCACAAGCTCCATAGGTAGGCTGAGGTTGGTCAATTCCTAAAATGCCATGGGATGAAAGAGTTAATGTCACTGTGAGACTAAGAAGGTTGAAGATTAAAATCCCACTTTCTCTTAGATTGTCCGTATATACCCATATTAGATCTCATTTTTCAAATATTGATCACACTATAACCTTCCTAATATCTTAAACCCAACAAAAGTATGGTGATATTGGAGAGCTTCTCTTAATGCTTTCAAGCCTTTAAACAAAATTCTAAAGAATCACAAGTAATGCCACCCTCTTAAGTTCAATAGACCAATTAGGTCTTAATGAATTAATCATCATCATCATCATGTCATCCAGTTTAAACTAAAAAAATATGAGATTATATTAATTGTAATGAATTTTTTTTATTTTAATTGTTGTTTTACTATATATATATATATATATATATATATATATATATATATATATATATATATATATATATATTATTTTAATTAGAAATAAAAATAATATATACATTTTATAACTAAGTAATCAACCCTAATTTAGAAGACCAAGAAATTATTTGTCTGTTTTGCCAAGTGTAAGAAAAATAAGCATTGTTAAGATAAGAACAAATTAAATTGAGTTTTATAATTGGCGGGGTTTAGTCAATTCGAAAAACCATGGGATGAGAGTGTGTCACATTTGTGACACTAAGAAGATTGAATGAAAAACACTTTCTGTAGATTGTCCTGCCTGTACCCATATTAGATCTCTTTTTAAAATATTTTCTACCAACCTTCCTAACCTCTTAACTCAACAAAAAGTATGGTGATCTTGGAAAGATTCTCTTAATGCTTTTAGAGAAACAAAATTCTAAAGAATAGCAAGTAATCACTTACCCTCTTAAAATTAGAGTAGGTAACATCATCATCATCAATTTAAATTTAGTATGTTATTAATTATTTGTACAAGATATTGTTCACATTTGTGTATGTTCAATGACCTATAGTATGAAAGACTATATATATTTATATCAAATGATTTATAAATTATATATTTAATGATTTTTTTTTTTTTTTTTTTTTTTTTTTTTTAAAAAAAAATTATATTCTTATTTATTATAAGAATTTAGAAATAAATATACATTAAATTATCTTTTATTATTTAGAGCCTAAATTAAATTATCTTTTATTATTTAGAGCCTAAGTGGGTCTAATGGTTAAGAACATGTGTTTCCTCCTAATAGATCACAAGTTCAAATCAAGAGGGGTAGAGTATGTATAACTCTGTAAACTTTACTATACCAGTCAAAATGAGACAAGAGAATATATAATTACTAAAATCTATAGAAATATATATAACTTACTCCCCATATATTTGAATAAACTACCTCAAGAAAAACACATATTTTTAACTATAAAAATACTTCATAAGTAAACATTTTAATTTCTATACTAAAAAAATATTATTTAATATAAAATAAGTCACCGTCTCAATGAGATATTGAAATGTTGAATAATTATAAATTTTGAATACCATTTTGAACTTAACCTTTTAAACACCATTTCTCAATCAAAATCACAATTTGACCTTAACCTTTTATATTACACTTCAATAATAAAGTTAAGTTAAATTATATTAGTTAAGTTATTATAAAGTTAAATCCCTTTATATTACAGTTCAATAATAAAGTTTATATAATTTAAGTTATTTTAAACTTAAATTATATAATTTAAGTTATTATTATTGTTATTTATATAGTAATAAAATTCTAGTTAAAATAATTCAATAAAGTTTTATTAAATAGGAAGTTAGAGGATAATATTTCTTTCAATCCCTTAAATTAGATTCAATTATAAATAAAGTTTTATTAAATAGGAGTTTCAATCCCTTAAATTAGATTCAATTATAAATAAAGTTTTTTTTTAAATAGAAGGGTAGAGGATAATATTTCCTTTAATCTCTCTTAAATTAGATTTAATTATAAACTGTTTTAATAATTTATTTTTATTAAATTCAATCCTTTAAATTAGATTCAATTATAAATAAAGTTTTATTAAATAGAAAGGTAGAGGATAATATTTCATTCAATCTCTTAAATTAAATTTAATTATAAATTGTTTGAATAATTTATTTTTATTAAACATGATAAGTTACAAAAATTTGAATATACATTTATAATAAAAAATAATTTTTTATTTTATTTTTACATTTCATTTTTTTATTTTTCCAAAATATTGTTTTTTATAATTTTATAATTTCTAATATTTTTTTTAATAAAAAATATATAAAAATTATAAAATATTGATAACTGAATTTATATTTTATATTTTATTTTAAAATGCTATTTTTTATAATTAAAAGGAAAATTAAATTTTATAAAAAATAAAACTAAAATTAAAATTTTATTATTTTAACAATATAATTATTAAGATTATTTTTAAAATATATATAAGTGAGTATTAAAGTTAACCCATGTATATAAAGTAATTAAAAGTTAAAAAAAAAATATTATTTTATCTATAGATTCTTTAAGGGTTTAACATGAAATTGAAACATAGTTTGTAGGAGATGTGTAATTCCTTATATACATAACATGGAATTGATGCATGACATATATACATCTTATTTTTATATCTATAATAATAATAATAATCTATTTTTAAGGTCATAGTCAAGTCAGCACACCAAATTGGTGTATGAGACCTCCTTGTTTATGGGACAAGAGACCCACAAACAAGGGGGTCTATATCCTATATCTATCCTTCAAAAATTTAATCAATTCTTTATACAAATAAATTTTAAAGTAAAATAGATTTTTTTAATATAGATAACTTAAAAATATTAAATCATTTTGATATTTGATGAAGAAAAAATATTTATAACACCAATTCTTAAAAAAAATATTATTAAAATTCACACCCAAATTAAAAAAGTTTTCCAATTTGAAGAGCAAAAAATTCAACTCAAAAACGATGATTTGATGGTGATGAGTAATTGTTTGTCGCAACAATTCTTTAAAAAATTATAGTTAAAGTTGAGACGCAAATTAGAAAAGAGTTTTGCAATACAAAGAACTATAAATCTTTATCAAATTAGATAGAAAGTAAAAATTACCCAAAACAATGAAAGGTATGTATCTCACAGCACATCAGGAAAAAATATTCTAAAATTGGAAAAATAATGGATGGATACCAACAATTCCTTTATGAAAAGGTTCGATCGTGGTGAAGATCTGAGTCCATGAAGTCAATGCCAATTGCAATCATTCTAAGAAAAAGTTTAAATAATATAACAAAAGTGACATGAAACATTACAGTGAACCACACGACCTAAACAAAGAAGAAAAAAGAGAGAAGTGGTTAACTTAACCATACAAGCCACGGTTAGTAACCAGACGTGTATAAAGATAATTCAATTATACAGATATTTCGCCTCAGTTGATAACCCATAATTCAGCGTTGGACCACTCGCACATTCCATCTCATGAATGATGGAATTTAATATTTCATTTTAAAAAACTGCATTCGATGATTCTGAATAGTGGACACTCGCATCATTGGTTATTATTTAGAATTATATTGCATAAATTGTTTATTGAAATATCCGTAAATATCAAATTTAAATAAAGGAGGTTGACATACAACTAGCACAGTAGTTAATTTGCCGCTGAGAATTCTGAAAGGTATTGGTTGAGAACACTAAAAGATATTCATGCTTGAAAATTAAACTCTCCATGATCATGTAATAGGTGGGCCGGTCAGTCATCCAATATGAATATGCTTGAGAAGCATGGACAGTTGAGTAGGAAGTTGAAGTAGTGCCCTTTAATAATTCAAATGTGGCAATTATATGGTGCTACAGTAATTTCTTAATATGATTAGGTAAATGTTAAAAAGTAAACAGGTTAATGGATGCATTCAAAAATACAAGAAAGTTATGAAGAGTAAGTCGCATTCATTGATTTGGGAGAACGACTAAGAATATGTCAGCATCTTCAATTGTTAGCCATCAAATTAAAATTTTAGATTAAAAGATTATTAATAGTGCCCATTACCAATATGTATATACCTTTAGTAATTAATAGTTTCCGAAAGAAATGATTTTAGAGAAGAATAGTGAGAGGGAGAGACCCTTATGAGAATGAAATATGGAGATTGACACACAATTACTAGTTTCTAGAACAAATAGTTTAGGGAAGGGACCCGCGTTCAATGCATCCGGATGCCGGGATGGGATGGAAAGTGGCCCAATGGTATTCTTGATCATTAATGGCCAGGCGGGTAGCCACCGCCATCGTTGATCTTCCCTTTACTTTTTTTCAGTTTCCACCCACCTCAGATACAGCTATATCTCGATCTCTATCTCTTTACAACATATCAGTAACTCCTAACAAAGGCGGTGCCAGATGGATGGGGAAGAAGACGACGACGACGAGACTGGCCACAGCACTATAACTCGCCACAGCAATCAAAAAGAGAAACAGCCATTATTGAGTCGGTCGCACGCCTATCTGTATGTCTCTATAGATCTCTCAACCTAATTAATTACAGTTGTAAGTTGCCAGATATCATCGTTTATTGTTATGGAAATATCTGACACCCATCATCCTTCTCAGTTCTTTGTTTTGTTGATCATATGCTCTCCGGTCGTGACCAGGGAAACCGAATCATCCCCCTGCCCGCCTCAGCATAGGGTCCTGAGCTTTCTGTAGGGCATTTTTGAAATTGCTGCAAGGAAATCATCGATTGTGATGCAGTATTACATTTTTTTCAGACCACTGACCTTAGATCCATTTTTTTCAGACCACTGACCACTGACCTTAGATCCAATACAGATCGACGCCATTACTTGATCGCTTCCTCCACAAATCCAGACACTCGACCGAAACTAATAGAGAGCACCATTAAAGAATACCGCCCGAGAAGAAAAGTTGATGATAGCACCAGTCTTAACGTTGGATGCGAGATAATTACAGTGTGGAGCGTAAAAGACATGGGAGGAAGCATAACTTGATCACTTTCACTGCACAGTTCTTTCGAGCTCTCTCTCTTCGACA
>SNQJ01S0044802.1:49061-63143 GCA_010110895.2 Picea sitchensis | reverse complement strand
CAACACAAGAATATCAAGTTTACTCACAAATCCACTTGTGGGTGTTATCCTAGGTAGCTTTAACTGGTACTTAGCTACAATAGACATGGGTCGTGTTTTCTCTTTTCTCTTACACCAGGAAGCTAACCTAACTACCAAGTCCTGGTTATATTGGGGTTCTTGGAATCAGTGGTTGACTGTAAAGAAAGTGTTAGGCCAAAATCCAGTGAAAAGTTGACAGCTAGGATCTAACTAATGTCTCGGATTTACACAGAGGGCGAGAATGGTTCAATCCTGAGTTATGACGATGTCAAATAGAAACCAATCTTTAAGTGGAAGAGAAGGTATATTGTCGTAAAAGTTCAATCTTTGTAGCTTCAATTAATGGCCACCCTGCAATTCCCTTTGTATTTACTGGGCCCCATACCCGAGGTGTCACTCTCACTTTTCCACTGTCACATGGCTACCCATCCTCCACACCCCCTGCATTTACTACAAGGCATCAAGGTGACGCTTAGGGTTTGAAGTAGGTTAACAGTTTTATCATTCCTGAGTTTTCTTTTTCGAAGAGGTCTGCCTACCCCAAATTTCAGAGGCTAAGCCTGTGAGTGATGAAGGTCGCTCCATAGTGTAACTAACGGTGATACTGAGACCCTAGTAAGTTCTTCTTAAACCCAGTACCTAGATAGATAATAAGGTGATGTACTCTTCGGAAATAATGTTAAGTATTCAGTTGTTCTGTTAGTTACTATCGTATCTTCTTCACGCTTGTTGTATTCTTCCTCGCGGAAGTTTATCTGCAATCCCTTTCGAGGTCACCCTTAGTCTTGAAGAAAAACGATTCCTCCCTGAGATTGTCGTTATTCCTTATATGGTGAGACGATTGAGATCCCTCTAGAGTAGTTACTGGAGTCTTTCGGATTTAGGGTTGCTTGAAATAATTCGTCATATCATAAGTAAGTGATGGGCTCTCGTTTAACTGAGGGAGGTAGAGGTCTTATGAATATTCTTCCTGTGAACTGCTTAAGTCGTGGTATATAAGTCAGTTTGTTTTCGTTGTTCCTATCATCGTTCTTCCTTAAAGAATCTCACGGAGATAGGTTGGCCCTATGCATAGTTCATAGGTGTAGACTCTTTTTGTTTTGGTAGGGTAAGATGTTAAGCTTTATTTTATTTACCTCTCCTGTAATGGATGGAGTCTTCATTCTGTGGTTCTGTCAGACCCTCCACTAGTTTTCCTCTTACCGAGGTTATCTTCCTTTTCGAGGACACTTGATTATTATAAAGGAAATTCCTATGGCATGTAACATTTCATGTGTGTAATGAAACCATGTTCTCTTGACAACGGTGATTTATTTCCGTCATTTTAATACCTTAACATGATGACCCAACTCTCACTACTGATACTTTTGGTTATGTATACATATTCGTTACAGATTTGGTTCAGGATTGATTTAAACTTAACTCTTTAATCGTGTCCATATTTTGTATGAAAATTCGGTGTTATTTCTTTGGCTTTGTTCTTGTGGCAAATTCGTATGGTTTACAAGTTAAGGGCTTCTTCTATGAAAACTTGTTATCATCTCTAATGGTGGGCCTTGTTATTACGAGGACCCATCAGAAATTATACAACGCCCTCCTCCCTCGACTCGAACATTTAGATGAATAGCAAGCGATGGGGCAAGGTTTCGAACCCACGCCTCAAAAGATAAGTGTCTTTCTGAAAGGGAAATCATTAGTTTAACTTTTATCATCTTATTGCAACAATTTCTTTTTGGTACTTAATCCTCGACTAAAAAACTAACGTTTACAGGATTTGTTTCCTTGCAGGGTCTCCGTCTGTGCAAGTTCTCAGACACATGTCACTGTCTCTTGCACAAAAGGTATTCAAGTTCCAACCCTCTCATATCTCGGGCTAACATTGCAGGTTTTAGCATCATCCAAGGAGATCGTGATTCAACTCGCTTTGTTTATAATTAGTTATGTATCTACTGTAATGTTTGTTGGAGTAAACCCTTGGGGTCATTTTTCCATTAATGGCATGATGCTAGTTCCTGTATAAGTTTTGAGTCTGTAATTGAATATAGATCTGATCAACTATGTAATATACTTTTTCTTTAATTATTGAAAGGCGATCTTGACCGAATTTACTAGAAAAGATAATATATGTTAAAGTGTCTTTGTATTTCGATTTCGAACACCGTAATTATTAATTGTGCACTCGTCTTTGTACTATGCCATTGGCCTATTCCATTACAGAAAGAGAAAAGTTTTCCCATAGCTTAATATTGGAGTTGCTGATATATTTTGGTCTACTAAATTTGTTTTACATTGAATGAAGTACATCGGTTGTTGTTTTAGCTAGATTATTCCAAATCCAATGCATTTAATTTATACTTGCAGTTGTAGGTCTGTCGAAGGTTCCTCATATCCATAATATCAGAAGAATTTCTATATATATGTGTGTGTGTGTGTGTGTGCATAAAGGTTTATGTAGACCTAGGGTTCTGTATTTCATTGTAATGCCTGCCAATAGGAAAGAACTTCTATATATATATATATATATACGTAATTGTTCATGTAGACATTAGGTTTTGTATTTCATTTCTGAGTCTGAATTTTCATTTATAGAAATATGCTTATTCCAAATATACATATAGACTAGTTCTCAAACTATTCATGCTCAGATGAGCATACCAGGAATTTCGACATAAAGGAAATGCCTCTGTTATAACAGAAATCTAATTTCAGAAATTGGTTACTTCCATAATTAAATCACACTAGTCCATCCCATAAACTAATAAGTAAAATAAATTCTAACTTGCATACAGAATCTAATCCAGTGATAAAGAGTGTTTTAGATTATTGTATCCATATAGACTTTTAAGGATTGTGTTACACCTGTAATCTAATTCACTCCACATATATAGAAATAATTCAATTTAGACACAGCAAGTACCTTACATCAGATATATGACCATTCAAATAGAGAAGGAAAAAGAGTTACATATCTGAACCAATTCGCGGGAAGACAAAGGGAACAACCACATTCCTCCCAACCATAGAACAAGGCAGCCAAATCACTTGCCCGATTCACCCCCTATCCTGACCATCAATCCATGAGGGAAAACTTGGAATCTCCTCTTCAGCAATATTTCCTCTATCTGTGATCCTCTCCTTGCCTCACACTCAATATTCAGTGTTCATAACAACAAGTATACAATAATTATTTTCGTTCCCAGCATACTCGGCTGCATCCTGCCTCCTCACATATGCCATATATCAAAAAACAAAATCCTTTTTGCCTAGTTCTTTTTCCCTACCTTGGGAATTTTCACAGCTTTCTAAATCCCTGATTTGCAGGGACTGCCAATGGCCAAATCCTTGATTTTCCACTTGTAGCAATCATCCCAGGGGTAGTTCCAACATGGTCCCCACTCATGGAGTCATGGTCAACTGAATTTAACATGGTTGTTCCATTTGTCCTCCTGCAATAAATAAAACAATATTATGTTTTCATACTAGTGTCATAGTCAAATAGTTAGTTGGGTCAAATCAGGTCTCTGCCAAACAGTCATAATAATTAATTACAATTCATCAAATTCAAAATTCAAAATTGCCATAAATGGCAAAAATTTCCAAATTCGAATTTACCAAAAATGGAAATAATTCTCTAACAATTTTAAAATTACAAAAATACTTTATTTTTGGGGATGTCACATCCTTTCCCTCTTCATTAAAACACTATCCTCAGTGTTCGTTCCTTTCTTGGAACGGGATTGGATGAGATTTCTGCAAATCTCCCTCCAACTCCCAAGTGGCCTCATCAGGGCTAAAAAAGTTTCCATTGCACCTTTACCTGAGCAACGGCTCTGTTCCGAAGTGTTATTTCTCTCCAATCCAGAATGCACAGGGGTTCCATTGGGAACTCGCCTTCTGGTTCCACCTGCACCAAGTTCCAATCGATCATATGAGTAGGATCATGAACATAATTTTTCAATAATTATACATGAAATACGTTATGAATTTTTGAATTAGATGGAAGTGCAAGTTTGTATGCCACGGGTCCAATTCGAGTTAGTATCTCGAAGGGCCCACAAAACCTGGGTGCCATCTTGGCATAGTTCCCGAGTTTGAGTGAACTCCTTCAGGCTTTAACTTTTAAGTACACATGATCTCCCACTTGAAATTCCAAGTGTCTTCTTTTCTGGTCTGCATAACTTTTTTGTCTGTCCTATGCCTCTTTCAAGTTTTGTTATAATTTTCTTACCATGCCTTCCATTTCTTGGAGCATATCTGGTCCAACCATAAGTTTGTCAACTGGGTTGTCCCGGCTAATTGGAGTCGTACACTTCTTACCATACAATATATCGAAGGGGCTTAGCTTAGTTGAAGTTTGATACCCATTGTTATATGCAAATTCTACCAGGTGTAGGTAGTCTTCCCATTGCTTGGTTTTGTTCTTACATACATGCGAAGAATATCCTCTACAATTTGGTTCATTCTTTCATTTTGTCCATCTGTTTGTGGATGGTAACTCGTACTAAAATTCAAATTAGTGTTTATCCCTGCAAATAATTCTTTCCAGAAAGAAGATGTAAATTTTACGTCTCTATCTGAAATCACCATTTTAGGAATACCATGCAGTCTAAAAATTTCTTTCATAACTATTTATGTGATATTTATAGCTTTCAAAGTAGACTTTATAGGAATAAAGTGTGCAAACTCATTGAGTTTATCGATTACAACCATAATAGAGTCATTATGTTTCTGAGTTTTTGGAAAACCTGTAATAAAGTCTAGCGATATGGTCTCCCATTTCCATTCTGGTACTAGAAATGGCTTGTAGTAGGCCTGTTGGATGTTGGTGTTTGGCCTTAACCTGCTGACAATCTTGGCACCTAGCCAAATATTATGTTGTTTCACCCTTCATATTAGGCCAGTAAAATAGTTTTCTAAGTGTTGTTATCATTTTCTGGTATCCTGGATGACCAAAATATGATTTCTTATGCACTTCATCCAAGCCTGTTATCTTTAATTCTGTTGAGTAAATCATAATAGTTCATTTTTTTTGATACTCAGATTGGTTTATCTGAGTTTGCGGTACTGTTTTCTAATTCTGCCATTATTTTAGTGTATTTTTTGTCGTTAACAGTTATTGTCCTTATTCTCTGTTCCAGGTCACTTTCTTCTCTACTGACATTTATTTCGAATAACTCATGGAATCTTCTGCTTAGAACATCTGCTACCTTATTCTCCTTACCCTTGATATGTCTCACCTCGAAGTCGAATTCGCTCAAGAAGGCTAGCCATATCGCTTGCCTTCCATTAAGATCTAGCTGACTAAACAAATATTTCACTTCGCTATTATCTGTCAGTAATAGAAATTTTATGCCCATGATGTAGTGTCATCACATTTTTAAGGCGTGTATTACTTATGCCAATTCTAAGTCATGAGTGACGTAGTTTCTCTCATGTTCTTTTTAATTTCTAGGACTCATAACAAATCATGTGTCCTTCCTGAGTTAGGACACCACCTAGTCTTTCTTTACTCACATCAACACAGGAGGTAAAGTCTTTATCTGGGTATCCTACCTTCAATATGGGTGCAGTTGTCAATAATTACTTCATCTTGTTAAAACTATCTTGACACTTTTGTGACCAGTTAAACTTGTTCCCTTTCTTTTATAATGACGTGATAGGGTAGGCTATTTTGGAAAACCCCTCTATAAATCTGCGATAATATCCAATGATCCCCATGAATGACCAGATATCCGCTACATCCTTAGGTACCAGCCATTCCATGATGGCTTTTATTTTCTTAGGGTCGACTGTGATGCCTTCTGCTGAAATTACATGTCCTAGGTATTGTACTTTCTTTTGATAAAAATCACACTTATCAAATTTGGCGTACAGTTTGTGTTTCCTCAATGTTTGCAGAACTATTCTTAAGTGTTCTTCATGTTCTTCCTCCATTTTAGAATAGAACAAAATATCATCAATAAATACTAGTACGAACTTCTCTAAATACTGACTGAAAATACTATTCATCAGGCACATAAACATGGTTGGTGTGTTAGTGAGTCTGAAAGGTATGACTACGAATTCGTAGTGTCCATATCTTGTCCGAAAGTATGTTTTTTTTATGTCCTCCTCTTTTATCCTAACTTTATGATAACCGGATTGTAAATCTAGCTTTGAAAAGATCTTGGCCCCACCTACTTGATTGAACAGATCATTTATCCTAGGTAAAGGGTATTTGTTCTTAATTGTCATTTTGTTCAATTGCTTGTAATCGATACATAGTCTTAGAGTATCATCTTTGTTTTCACAAAGATGACTAGTGATCCTCATGGTGAAACACTCGGTCGTATATACTCTTTGTCCAATAATTCCTGCAATTGTATTTTTAATTCTGTCAATTCTGGTAGACTCATTTGGTAAGGTTCTTTTGAGATGGGGGTTGAACAAGGTAGTAGGTCTATGGAGAAGTCTATTTCCCTTCTAGGAGGTAATTCTAGTATTTCATCAACAAATACATCTCTGAATTCATGTAGGACAATGAATTCTTCCAAGTTGGGCTTATCTTCTTTTTCTAAAAGATTCATTATTTGAATGGCATAAACTTGACAACCCTTCCTCATGCATTTCTTGAATTGCATTATTGTGACTTGTCTAACAGATATAGGTTTTGGTATACCTTGGGTTGTTCTAGTAGTGTCAAAATCGTCTTTATAATTGAGTGTCTTTGTATAACAATCTAGAATTGCTTTGTACTTTTCCAACCAATCCATTATGTTAATCATATCGTAAGATCCTAGTGGTAGATTATTCAGATTTTCTTTTATGTTTTGACCATCTAAACTAAATTCAAAATCAGAAATAAAGTCAACCACTTTCCTTTTAGTTCATGTTGCTAACTGTACCAGCCATGATTTTGCGTGTTTCATCCTCTTAAGTTTATTTGAATCTACTACTCCATGAGTGATATAACTTAACGTAGCTCCAAGATCAATTAAAATAGAAATTTGGGTGTTATTGATTTTACCTTCGATTTCCACCACAGAGGATTGGTGGTCAGCTTGCCGACCATCAATGGCTACATTAATCTGATGTAGGATTCTGCCTACATCACCCACCGTCGAAGCTTCCTGCAAATTATGAACAACAGTTTTATTTTCTGTGTTTAAACATGGACAGTTCCTCTTGAGATGAGGTTCTCCACATTCCTATCATTTTAACGGTTCCTGGGCATTATCCCCAAACTTCTAGTTCCCAGGTTTACCGGTTTACCACCTCCTTGTGTGCTTGCATGGGTTGAGTTAAAATCTTTTCTAGGAAAGCCTTTTGCTGCATTCCGATAAGGAGTTGGTTGGTACCTCTTCTTTTGTTGGTTCATTCGGTCTTGTTTCTTATCCTTCCAAGCCTTGGGAAACTATGTCCGTTGTTTGTACTGGTCATAACACATTCGCGTTTATTGATTTTACCTTCGATTTCCACCACAGAGGATTGGTGGTCAGCTTGCCGACCATCAATGGCTACATTAATCTGATGTAGGATTCTTCCTACATCACCCACCGTCGAAGCTTCCTGCAAATTATGAACAACAGTTTTATTTCTGTGTTTAAACATGGACAATTCCTCTTGAGATGAGGTTCTCCACATTCCTATCATTTTAACGGTTCCTGGGCATTATCCCCAAACTTCTAGTTCCCAGGTTTACCAGTTTACCACCTCCTTGTGTGCTTGGATGGGTTGAGTTAAAATATTTTCTAGGAAAGCCTTTTGCTGCATTCCGATAAGGAGTTGGTTGGTACCCCTTCTTTTGTTGGTTCATTCGGTCTTGTTTCTTATCCTTCCAAGCCTTGGGAAACTATGTCCATTGTTTGTACTGGTCATAACACATTCGCGTTTCTCTGAATACTTCACTCAAGGACTTGGGGTTGTCAAACTCAATTCTATCCCTGTAGGACTATGGTAAACAACTTAGGAACCGCTGGATTTTTACCTTCTCCTCTCAGATATAAGGTACGAACCTTAGTAGTTCCAGGAACTTGTTTATAAGATCCCCCATTGTCATTTTACCAAGTCGTAACTCATAAAAATATTTGGTTTTCCTCTCATAGTAGCTTTCATATAGGTATTGTTTCTTGAAATATTTCTTAAAGTCAGACCACTCCATTTATTTCTCTTTTAAGCCATTGGCCAATTTCAGATCTTGCCACCAGATGTTGGCCTTTCCCTTCAGATTGTAAATGGCCATTCTGACCTTCATATTGCTTGAATGGTTATATATATGGAAATATTTTTTCATGTCTAATAACCATGCCTCAGCTTCCTCTCATGTTCTTGATTCTCCATCAAAGGTAGCTAGCTTAATTTTCTTAAATTATCCCTCAAGGTGGTCTACTTGTTTTCTCTTTCTGTCTAGTTTTGTATTGTCCTCGGCTAAAGGTGTACCTTCATACGAATTGTCTCATTTTTCTTCTTCAGGTCCAGAGTTCTTGGAATCCCTCTTACTAATGTCTTCATCGTTATTATCATCTTTTGGGCTTTTCTTTGTCACTGTATTGTGCAGCAGGACTTCATTTATTTCCTGTTGTTCCTGTTGAGCTTTTTTTAGTTTTTCATTGTCGGCTTTGAAAACCTGTAGTTCAACGATGAGATTCCTCATTGTTTCCAAAACTTCAATAGGTGAGCTTCCGTCGCTATTTTGTCTCTGATTTTCAGGGAGTCTTTGTTCAGGATTCCTATCGATTCTGATTTCCCCGTCATCCTATGTTGTCATGCTTAACATAAAACAAAAAGGTTTTTCTCCTTGTAACAATAAAGGTTTATTAGTTTTTCATAAACAGAATTAAATGTGTAAGTAAATAAGATGGCCCTATTAAAGGTCCAAGTGTTGTAACCTTTTCTCTGATACCATATGTAATGATCCTCATATTTACAACAAAATAAAAAAATTGTTTATATACTTTCTTGGTAGAAAAGGGTTCTAATTAAGCAACCATGTTGTCAACTTGGTTATGAAACTTTGTACTAACCTTTGCTTCAAAATTCTAACACAAAATCCTTGCTACAACTCCTAAATTTCTACTTACCACAAGATTCCCTATTTATCAAGAGTCGAAAGTTACAAGGAAATGTCCCCAAGACTTTGGCAAACCCCCTTCTACTTATAATATTTACCCATATATATATATACACACACACTATGTATGTAAGGGGTAGTTCTACAATGCATGCCGCAACTCACTTTTAAACAACACAAGAATATCAAGTTTACGCAAAAATCCACTTGTGTGTGTTATCCTAGGTGGCTTTAATTGGTACTTAGCCACAATATACATGGGTTGGGTTTTCTCTTTTCTCTTACACCAGGCAGCTAACCTAACTACCAAGTCCTGGTTATATTGGGGTTCTTAGAATCAGCGGTTGACTGTAAAGAAGGTGCTAGGTCCAAAATCCAGTGAAATTTTGATAGCTAGGATCTAACTAATGTCTTGGATTTACACTTTGGGCAAGAATGGTTCAATCCTGAGTTATGACGATGTCAAATCGAAACCAATCTTTAAGTGGAAGAGAAGGTATATTGTCATAAAAGTTAAATATTTGTAGCTTCAATTAATGGTTGCCCTGTGATTCCCTTTGTATTTACTGTGCCCCATACCCGAGGTGTCACTCTCACTCTAGCACTATCACATGGCTACCCATCCTCCACACCCCCTACATTTACTACAAGGCATCAAGGTGACGCTTAGGGTTCGAATTAGGTTTATAGTTTTATCATTCCTGAGTTTTATTTTTTGAAGAGGCTCTGCCTACCCCAAATTTCAGAGGCTAAGTTTGTGAGTGATGAAGGTCACTCCATAGTGTAACTAATGGCGTGACTAATACCTTGGTAAGTTCTTCTTAAACCCGGTACCAAGATAGCTAATAAGGTGATGTACTCTTCGGAAATAATGTTAAGTATTCGGTTGTTCTGTTAGTTACTGTCATATCTTCTTCACGCATGTCGTATTCTTCCTCGCGGAAGTTTCTCTGCCACCCCTTTCAAGGCCACCCTTAGTCCCTAAGATTGTTGTTATTCCTTATATGGTCAGATGATTGAGATCCCTCTGCAGTAGTTATCAGAGTCTTTTGGAGTTAGGGTTGCTCGAAAGCATTCGTCATATCATAAGTAAGTGATGGCCTTTCGTTTAACTGAGGGAGGTAGAGGTCTTACGAAAAGTCTCCCTGTGAAATGTTTAAGTCATGGTATATAAGTCAGTTTTTTTTCGTTGTTCCTATTACCGTTCTTCCTCAAAGAATCTCATAGAGATAGGTTGGCCCTGTGCATATTTCATAGGTGTAGACTCTTTCTATTTGGGTAGGGTAAGATGTTAAGATTTCTTTTATTTACCTCTCCTGTAATGGATGGAGTCGTCATTTTGTAGTTCTGTCATACCCTCGACTGGTTTTCCTCTTACCGAGGTTATCTTCCATTTCCGGGACACTTGAATATTATAAAGGAAATTCCTATGGCATGTAACATTTCGTGTGTGTAACGAAACCATGTTCTCTTGATGGCGACGATTTATTTCCATCATTTTCATACCTTAACATGATGACCCAGCTCTTACTGTTGGTATTGTTGGTTATGTATATATATTGTTTACAGATTTGGTTCAGGATTGATTTAAACTTAACTCTTTAATCGTGTCCATATTCTATATGAAAATTCTGTGTTATTGCTTTGGCTTTGTTCTTGTGGAAAATTTGTACAGTTTACAAGTTAAGGGTTTCGTCTACGAAAACTTGTTATCATATCTAATGGTGGGCCTTCCTATTGCGAGGACCCATCCAAAATTATACAGTGCCCTCCTCCGTCAACCCGAACATTTAGACGAACAACAAGCGATGGGGCAAGGTTTTGAACCCACGCCTCAAAAGATAAGTTTATTTATGAAAGGGAAATCATTAGTTTAACTTTTATCATCTTATTGCAACTATTTTTCTTTTGGTACTTAATCCTCAACTAAAAAACTAACGTTTACAGAATTTGTTTCCATACAGGGTCTCCGTCTATGCAAGTTCTTGGACACCCGTCACTATCTCCTGCACAAAATGTATTCGGGTTCCGACCCTCTCATATATCAGGCTAACTTTACAGGTTCTAGCATCATCCAAGGAGATCGTGATTCAACTAGCTCTGTTTATAATTAGTTATGTATCTACTGTAATGTTTGTTGAAGTAAACCCTTGGGGTCATTTTTCCATTAATGGCGTGATGCCAGTTCCTGTATAATTATTGAGTCTGTAATTGAATATAGATATGATCAACTATGTCATATACTTTTTCTTTAATTATTGAAAGGCAGCCTTGACCGAATTTACTCGGAAAGATAATCTATGTTAAAGTGTCTCTGTCTTTCGATTTCGAACACCATAATTGTTATTTGTGCACTCGTCTCTCTACTATGCCATTGGCTTATTTCGTTACAGAAAGAGAATTTTTTTCCCATAGCTTAATAATGGAGTTACTGATATCTTTTCCACTGAATTTGTGTTATGTTGAATGAAGTACATCGGATGTTTCTTTAGCTAGAGTATTCCAAATCCGATGCATTTAATTTATACTTGCAGTTGTAGGTCTATCGAAGGTTCCTCATATCCAAAATATCGGAAGAATTCCTATAAATATATATACGTAATTGTTCATGTAGACATTAGGTTTTGTATTTCATTTGTGAGTCTGAATTTTCATTTACAGAAATATACTTATTCCAAATATACATATAGACTAGTTCGCAAACTGTTCATGCTCAGATGATCATACTAGGAATTTCGACATAAAGGAAATGCCTTTGTTATAACAGAAATCTAGTTTCAGAAAATGGTTACTTCTAGAATTAAATCACACCATTCCATCCCATAACCTAATAAGTAAAATAAATTCTAACTTGCATACAGAATCTAAATCATTCATAAAGAGCAGTTTAGATTATTGTATCCATATGGACTTTTAAGGATTGTGTGACACTTGTAATCTAATTCGCTCCACAGAGAGAAATAATTCAATTTAGACATAGAAAGTACCTTACATCAGATATACAATCATTCAAATAGAGAAGGAAAAAGAGTTACATATTTGAACCAGTTTGCGGGAAGACAAAGGGAACAACCACGTTCCTCCCAACCGTAGAACAAGATAGCCAAATCACTTGCTCGATTCACCCCCTAGCCTGACCATGAATCCATGAGGGAAAACTTGGAATCTCCCCTTCATCAATATTTCCTCTATCTGTGATCCTCTCCTTGCCTCACACTCAATATTCAGTTTTCATAACAGCAAGTATACAATAATTATTTTCTTTCCCAACATACTCGACAACATCCTTCCTCCTCACATATGCCATATATCAAAAAACAAAATCCTTTTCGCCTGGTCTTTTTCCCTCCCTTGGGAATTTTCGCAACTTTATAAATCCCTGATTTTCAGGGGTTGTCAATGACCAAATCCCTGATTTTCCACTTGTAGCGATCAGCCCAGGAGTAGTTCCAACATGTTCCCCACTCATGGAGTCATGGTCAGCTGAATTTAACATGGTTGTTCCATTTGTCCTCTTGCAATAAATAAAACAATATTTTGTTTTCATACAAGTTTCATAGTCAAATAGTTATTTGGGTCAAATTAGGTCTCTACCCAACAGTCATAATAATTAATTACAATTCATCAAATTCGAAATTTGAAATTGCCATAAATGGTAAAAAAATTTCAAATTTGAATTTACCAAAAACAAAAATAATTCTCTAACAATTTTCGAATTACAAAAATACTTTATTTTTGGGGATGTCACATACACAATGTTCTGATCTTGTTGATATGGAAGGCCCAAAAGGAGGTCGACACAATCTAATGGAGAGACATCGCAAAGGACAAAATCTTTAAATTGACCAATAATAAAAGTGACCATACAACATTGAGATACCAAGAGGTGGGGGACATCATTTTGGACCCAACTGAGATGATATGGCTTGGGGTGTGGGGTAGTGTGAAGTTTTAGGCATTGGACTAACTCTTGGGAGACCAAGTTTTTCTAACCACCATTGTCCATGATTAGCAAGGCTAAGGATTGTTTGATTTGGAAATTGTGTGTAAACAGGGGTAATGGAGAGAATTTGGAGTTGTCATATGTGATAAGAATCGAGGAGGGGTCAAATTCAGTGGGGTTGTCCAAAGAAAATATTTCGGTGTCCTCGGTGGTTTGTGAGGAAGTGGCCTCTATAAATAGTGTTTTATTAGTCCGTAATGATTTTAAAACTCTACAATATGCAGAGGAGTGGTACTGCATTTTGTGAAAGGAACACCACAAGGAATTGGGATTGGAATTGGTGGGACGAGGTGTTACATAATTATTAGGGAAAGTTGAGGTCTGAGTTGTAGGATCTTGTGAAGGAGCTGAGGTTTGGTTTAGCTGAATTGAAGAGTGCATTCACGGGGAGCCACCTTTCTTTCTACAACCAAATTCCTTTTAAAAGCGTTATCCAAAGTCAGGAATTCAAACAACTCTACTTCTCTATGGAATTGAGATAACAAGCCTAAATTAAATTTGAGAATTAATACATATTCTAAATCTCAGATGTAAAGCTGGAGTCAAAGCTTGCAGAAGTAGTCAATTTATTCTTGTATATTTTGTGTAGGTAATTGCCCGAGTTGAAGCAATCTTGTCCAAAAATTATGAAGGTATCTGGATGGATAAAAATGATCTCTCAAAGCTTGACAAAATTGTTCCCATGTTTTGATAGGTGACTCTAAAGAGTTATTAGAAGCTCCTATATCTACCACTATTGTGGTGTTTTTGAGCTGAGTGTCCCACGAAGTCTAAGCTAGGCCTTCTATATGGAGAGATTATATTTGGATTTTCCTTTCCTTAATGAGGCCTGTACAAATCCAATAATAGGTGGATATGTTGTGGATCCATGAGTCTACAACCTCTCCATTCATTTCCCCCACAAATTTGGGTAGTTGGAACATGGTGTCAAGGCAAAATGGGTCTAGGTTACTCTGGTTCTGCATTTTCATGAGCTCAATGAGGGTTGAGGCTAGGTATTGTACTGGAT
>SNQJ01S0044801.1:50236-65538 GCA_010110895.2 Picea sitchensis | reverse complement strand
CCTCCCCCACAAGAGAAAAGGCCCGGAGACGTAGGAAAAGTTGCCGAACTCCGTTATCAATCTTGTGCATTATGGTTTGCTGTTTTTCATTGTTTTTCAGATCTGAAAATATGTTAATGGCTGTATAATTCATTCTCTTTTCTCACTCTTTCGTTAAGTTTCCCAATGGTTAATAAATGCATGCAAATAAAACTCAACCATAGTCATTTCGAAAAATCCCGACGGATCATTGGGCTACAGAAGAGTATAAGGAAACAATGATGAAATTGACTAATAAAAATGTTTATGATATGGTAAGTGAAGGTATGAAACACTTGGCTTTAATTGCTTACTTTAGTCAAATTCAAGAGAAGAATTTGCACGAAAGATTTCATAAGTTAAATGCGAAATTAGAGAATGTGAAATATTGTGTATGTGAGTATTCTCAAAGTCTTGAGAGTAGTCAAGGATATGCAGATAAAGATGCAATGCAACCAAGGGATAGCAACAACAACATGATAAATCAAGGATGCTTAGCCCAAGAAGATGTTATTAGAAACAATCAAGAATTGCAGGTGATAACAGAAATTGATTTTGTAATTGAAGAATTGTGGAAGTTGATGATGGAGCAGTCCAAATGGAGGAAGATGACATCAGAAGGGATGATCAATCAAAATTTGAAGCTGATTGAAGGAATGAAGAAGAACCAAGAAGCAACTGATATGAAACAACAACAAAGGTGCAACACATTTGGACAACTACAAACTAAGGTTTGGGACCCTGGAGGTTTTCATCAGCATTTGAAGACACATGATCAAGAGATCATGAATGTTTTCAACCTTGGGATTATGATGCAGGAGCCTCCTGCCTTCCATATTTGGTACATTTGGCGTAAATCTAGGGGGTCTTTCATTTAGGTTCCGTAAGCATGATTTAATGTATTTTCCTTTGTTTTTGAGAATTTGGAATGTAATGTGTGTGTGAGGATTAAAATGTAATTGCTCTCGAATATATGAGAACATGAGGGTTGAGATATATTAGGAGATATTAGATCTCATAGGGATTGTGAGTCCTAGACTTATAATTTGGTTGATGATTTTGTGGATCTAGAGGATCCTTAGGATATGGTTGAGTAGATTGCGGATCTGAACCAGAAATGGTTGCATAATTCATTTGTACAAATATTGTAATCCTTATAGGAGTTAGGGATGGCCAATGGAATGTTAATCAAGCCAATATGATGAGGATTAAAGCTTGTTGAATTGATCCAGGAAAAAGGAGGGCCTGCAAGCCAGTGTAATTGTATGTAAACCTGTGTATATGAATGAAAGAAGATACCCTATTTTGAGTATTCTGGAAACCTCTGTGTTCATGTCTGTCATTGGGTAATGTTTAATCTCTGTGTAAGATAGGTATTGACACCTATGAGGACCAAGCATGAGAAACTATGCACAATAGATAAATTGAGGGATTGTAGGTGTTAGGTTCTGTTACATGGCTGAGAGGAAGGATCGAGATGATCATTGATCATATTCAAGATCATAGATCCATATACGCATTGTGGTGAAGCTCAGGAGGAATAATGCTTCACGATTCACACTGAAGATAGAGTGTTAAACCCCAGGAGGCGAGAGTAACGAAAGCGCTCAAATTTGAACAAGCTTTGAATCGTTGTAGTGATCATTGTCCGCTGTGAGGGTCAATGATCCTGAAGATTGTTGTTGATTGCATGTAAGCGTTTGAAAACAACGAAAGAATCTATAAGAATCGTCCGATGAAAGATCAAGAGAATTGTGACCCTTAGATCAGGAGAGAGAACATGCACAACATGCAGGGAAGATCAAGACTCAACAATCGTTGGATTATCCAATGAGGATCTAGTGTATATCGTCAAATCAACAGAAAAGAGTAACCTGTTAACTGGTGAACAACTATCGTCGGATCTTGTTAGAGATAGATCTACAATGGGGATACATTGCGGAAATCTGAAGGCAGATTAAAGATCGAGCATGTTGAAGTTCCACAGTCACAGTGGATCGTCGATATAGTCAACCGAAAAATCAACGGTGGGCGTTGATACGAGGTTTAACACCATTGTGGAAACCATGAGACAAATTAACGAGTGTGCTAGTTGTATCTCTGCAATCCATCATAGCCGTCGAATCTGGGGATGACAGATCTACACCATAGATTGGAAGAGGACAAGGACTAGCGCCTGAAAGAGTTGATGGAGGTCACAACCCTTGGTCACATGAATTAGAGTTGAAGACTCTTCGGGCTAGATCTTAGGGAAGGCATTGGCACCTCTATGTTAATCCCTGGTCACGAGAAATGGTCATATGGGGAAAAGGGCCAATCACTGAAGCGAACAGAATTGTGATAGAGTGAAAGGAATTCGATCCTGTTAGTGATCGAATCAAATTAGTGAAAGAGTAGAATTGATCCTGGACAACCCTTTGGAGTTTTAGAGCACCGTGAAGGAAGAATTCAAGTGCATAACCGAGGGTTAAGGGTGAGCAGGTTTGGATTTTAGGGAAATTTATATCTAACTTGCATCAAGAGTTAATATGTAAAACATATTATGAGGGTGGGAGTGAGAGAATATATTATGCAAAACATTGGGTGGTGAGATATATTATGTAAAACATTGGGTGGGGAGAGATATTATGCAAAACATATTACGGGGGTGGGGGGAGACCTTATGCAAAACAAATTGTGTTTTGTATAATATCTCGCCTCGCCCACCCCACCCTCATAGTCTCTAGTTTACATGGCTTGATCTTGGACAACATCTTTCTTCTAAACTTAAACACTACTCAAACTTGTAATTCTAGAGTAGTGATGCATATTGAGATAGACCACCATATCCCTCAAGAGCACTGTATTTCATAGATAGCTCATTTTTAAGCACAAGACTAATGACTATTTTGTATTTAAATGCTCTCCCTACTACGAGACCAAAGTACAAATCTTTTCTCTTCAAATATTCATTTGATTATATCTAAATACCCATGGTTTATAGGGACCCAAGATGTTTATCCCTTTTCTTTAGGGAGATGTTCGACCTTCAACAAACTTACTAGAGGCTAGTTTCCCATAGTAACATGCATCGGTTGATTACCTCTTACTTCCATCCCTTTGACAATAGTAGGAAGAGACCCCATGACAAGATTCCAAGCCAATATAATAGAGTTGCAAGGCATAATAGATCCAATGGTTGTCATGGCATCATACCCATCACAAATTTATTTGCGGCCTAAAATATTAGAAGTGATTCTCTAACAATATGTATCGATCTAGAAAACCTCCTTCTTAAAGCTCACCTTGTTGCACTAGTGCTTTCCATTTATCTTTTTTTTTTCTTCTTTTATATTTTTTAACTTTTTGAAATATTTCTTGGAATGTGCATTTGCCTTCCGCTTATTTTCTTTACATATTATATTCTTTGTAATCTCATAAACCAATTTTGATCTTTAAGGACCATTTTTATCTAAATTAAATTAGATTATATGAATGACACTTTGTAAAGTACCATTGTATTATGTCACATTGTATTATGCATGACATAAGTACATTGCTTTATTATCTAAATTAAATTAAATTAAATTAAATTAAATTATATTAATGACAATTTCCAAGATATCCCTTTATCTAATCTTGTGCATGGCACAAGATTGTTGCTTATAATTAGGGATATAATATGGAAAACAAAAACCAAGGTCTTTATCAWTTTTTTGAGAAATTATTAGTAGATTTTACTTTGAATTAACTTGATAAACCTTGTTTCTTTTGATTGATTGAGTTGGTTTTGTTTGTACTTATTTTGGTTCACATTTATATTCATAAATACATTAATTGAACATATTCATTTGGTTAAGTTTAATCAGTATATTCATACTTATATTAATTGAACAATATATTCATATTTATATTAATTGAACATATTCATTTGGTTAAGTTTAATCATTAATTGAACATATTCATTAATTAGGGATATAATATGGAAAACAAAAACCAAGGTCTTTATCAAATTTTTGAGAAATTATTAGTAAATTTTACTTTGAATTAACTTGATAAACCTTGTTTCTTTTGATTGGTTGAGTTGGTTTTGTTTGTACTTATTTTGGTTCACATTTATATTCATAAATACATTAATTGAACATATTCATTTGGTTAAGTTTAACCAGTATATTCATACTTACATTAATTGAACAATATATTCATACTTATATTAATTGAACATATTCACTTGGTTAAGTTTAATCATTAATTGAACATATTCATTTGGTTAAGTTTAACCATCCTTAGTATGTCCAAACTTCTTACGCTTCCCCTCACACTTTTTGGGTAAGTAATGCATGAATTTATTACACCTTAGGTGATCAAACCCAATTGAGTTGGTCTATTTTAATGCGTTTGAAAGAAGAGCATGTAAAAATGGGTTTTTGAGAATTTATTGCAAAACACAAAGACCCCATCATGAGATACAAATTTTATTATAATATCTCAGATTTAAATATAATATATAAATTGTTTGTTTTGTAAAATAAGAAGTTTAAAATTCAAATTATTATATAAAAATAATTTTATATTATATTAAAATGAAAATGAAATGATTTTTTTTTTATAATAATAATAATCTATTTTTAAGGTCACTGCCAAGTCAACACACCAGATCTCCTTGTTTGTGAAATAAGGGATTCTCATCCGCCCAACAATTTGATTGGTAAAGTCTATGAAGGTAATACATACTCTACCCCTCTGGATTTGAATCTATGACCTCTTAAGAGGAAACACATGTTCTTAACCATTAAGCCCACTCAAACTATATAATTTCAAGTTGAAATAATCAACTTTATATATATATATATATTAAATTAAATTAATTTCATTTGATATAAAATATATATTCACTTAATACTTATTTATTTTAATTCAAATTTTAATTTAATAAACAATAAACACTTCATTAAGCTATACATTACACAATAAACCAACAAACAATACATTACACTATAACACATGCACATCCAACAACATATTGAAATATAAATAAGACTTACCTTTAACTCCCTATCTCAAACTTCATTTAACTTATTTCAATCGTCAATTTTCATACTCATCCTTTTCAATGTTATTGAACTTCTTCAAGTTTGAATTGATATTTTTTGGGAAACCAAGTGGACTTAGCTTTTTTATTTGGACTCCATTCGAATTATATTTGTACTTTTGACGTATAAATATTTAACCAACAACAAACCTATCCAAAATTTATAAGATTTTGTATTTAACATCTCTCTATCTCTATACTTTGAAACGAGCTTTATTAATTTTTTTTATTGATTATCTTATCTTCCTTTAAATGCTTTTTTAATTATTTGTTTTTCTTACGTGTAGTGAGTAGGTTTAATGGTTAAGAATAGTGTTTCCTGTTAAGAGGTCACATATTCAAATCCAGAGGGGGTAGGGTATGTACATATTTGTAGATTTTAACAGCGAAATCGTTACACGAAGGGGGCCCCTTGTCCCACAAACAAAGGGGGCCTCATACACCTATTTGGGGTCTAGCTTGTTCGTGACCTTAAAATTAGATTATTATTAGTATTATTAGTATCTTCAATACACCATCATGAACTTATAAACACATATATGCAATTTATCTATAATAAAGTGGGTATCAAAAATTACGAACCTTAATTAGTAATCTTGAGAACTATGAATTAAATAATATATCTCCTAACATATAAGACAATCAACACTATAGTTTGCAGTGCCATGTCAACATGTATGGATTAGTTCTCGTGCCATCTATTATATCGTGCTTTGAATATTAACAAGTTTTTATTTTTATTTTGTTGTGCTTAGTTTTTTTTCTTGCATTCTTTTTCTATTTGCAACTATAATAGACCGTTGGTAAAGAGGATTTGAATGTGAAATTAGATCTCTGTGCAAAAAGTCACGAACATGCATAAGAAGTGAACTATGCGGGTCCGTAAGAGGTGGATTAAAATTTTCCAGAGTTGGATCAGGTATATCCTCAATTTCTAGTGGTCCAAAATCACACTAAGGAGGAGGAGATGGAACCCTTCAAAGTATATGTCTATCTAAATATCTTGAAAACTCATTAGAGGTAGGTTTTCCTTGCACTTGTTCTTCCCTTGCAAGATTGTTCAAGGAAATGCGTGTCTCTTCTTTTGACTCACTCGGTTGTGGGTCAGGATCATTCAACCTCTACCTAGTAGCAGGTAGATCCATACTTTCAGAATAAATGCCTCTAATCCTCTAAGATCAGTGGAGTGGTTAATCCGCCACTTTGAAATGAAAGGCTCAGTTAAATCAAAAGGAAATCAAACATTATGTTGTCTACTTTTCAATCACAAATCACTGCACTATAAAATTCCTAAGAGTGAAACAATAGAAAAATTACTCTTCTAAAGACAAGTCCAATGTGGTTAGGACTTGGAGCTCAATCAATCAAGATTTGATCAAGAATCCTTTTAGAAGATGGCTTGGGATGATTAAGGCTCAAATCCAAATAATGAAGGTGCAATAGATAGTTAAGGTAACCCTCATGCAACAATCACCTAAGGCACAAGCAACCATGTGAATATGGGCACCATCCAAAGGATTTGAAACAAATGTTAGGCATATGTATTAGGTACCGTAAGCACATCCCATTTGTGGCCACCTAGGAAAAAAACTATAGAAAGGCCACAAAGGTTACCACTTCGAAACAAGCAGTCGAGCGGAACAGTTGCACGTCAGGTTTTTGTGTATGGGTAGGGAACGTAGGACTTAGTCTTAGACTTGAAATCCCAGAGAAATGGTGTCACCTCAAGGAATTTCCACTTCAACTAAAGTTCTCGTACATGCATAGTCCACTAAAAAATCAAGAGGTGATAATATTGGTACTTTCTTAGCTTTAACTTCATGCTTGATGTGCATGTAAGGCACACTTTCTTGACAAAATTCATCACTACTCTTGGGCTTTCAACACTCATTAATGAATCTAGTTTTTTTTTTTCTCAACCTTGGAGAGTTCAATCTCCAACCTACACCAAGGGACATTTTACAAAGCTGAGAGATCACTTGGCTACAATAGGGATAGTATTTTAGGATATGGATTTGGTTCCCATTGCCTTGAATGGACTTACTCCATATTGGAAGCCTTTTGTCCAAGGTATTTGTGCTCGTGAGAATTTACTTGATTTTATGAAGATTTGAGATAACCTTGTGTAGGAAGAGATAAGGTTGGAGTCATATTCAGTGCAACGAGAGGAAGTAGAAGACATGGCCCTCTTTGGGAGGACGAGAAAGGGAAGAAAGAAAGGATACATGAATGGTAAGAAGGAATATTCAAGTATAGGAAAGAAAGATTTGAGTAAGGTGAAATGTTTTAGGTGTCACCAGTTGGGACATTATGCTAGCCAGTGTTTGAAGAAGAATAAGGGGAAGGCCAAGTAATATAAATTTGTAGTGAAAGTATGTATTGTAGCAGGAGTGGATGAGGGATTATCCTTATTTGAGACTACCTTCTATATGGTCTTTTTTTATTATCTTCTAACATTATGTCAAGTGTTGGATGGTATGTGGGTAGTGGGGCATTAAGACATACGACTTATGATAGGACACTCTTCTATAGGTTTTTGGAGTAAGAGGGAAGTGTGAGAGTGGAGTTGGGTGATGTTGCTACATAAGTTGTGAAAAGATTGGGCTCTATTTCCTTTCTAATGCCATTAGGTGACGTTCTTGAGCTCAATGATATTTTATTTGTTCTTGGTTTGAAGAAAAATCTTCTTTGAGTTTTTTTGTAAGGCAGAGATTTAGTTTAGAGTTGCATTTGAAGGAGAGTGTTGCACTATTTGTGATTGTAGTCTAGTAATTCTAAGGACTTTGGCTAAAGGTGTGCTAAATTGCAGCCTTTAAATGTTTTTATAATCCTATTGCACTTTTACATACCAACAAGAAGTAGGTGAGACTTCTAGTTTTGAGGATGCATATGTAGAGCTTGCATGGTGGGATTCCATGGAGATAAGTTCAAAACCTATTGTGAATTGATGATCAATTCCAAACTTGTATATGATGGGAATATTGTGGATTACCAAGAGAAGGTTGTTGGATTTTCTCAGAAAGTGGGAATTGACCATGATGAAACTCTTTCCCTAGTTACCAAAGGATTCTCTAAAAAAGAGGGAGTTCACCTTATTAAGGGTTTTCTTTAATTGTTGGAGGTTTTGAGATGGATGGGTGAGATACCTATGTTTACAATATGTTGGAAGCTTTGGGTGGGCTATGGTTGCACTACATTCTTGGTATATAAGGATGGATGTGATATGTATAGATTTTTGTCTTTGTGATTTTGATAGATCTGGTCCACTTGTCCTAGTATTGTATGGAGACGTGATCATCTTTGCAAGATGTCCCAAAAAACACATGATGTGTTGTCTAAATATTTTGGTCTATGAAATTGATATGAAGGATTTCAGAGTTTGGTAGGCTATTGCTGGTCCAAGGTTATGTTCCTTCGTATTCACATGTGATTAGTGTTCTTTGGAGGTTTGAGATATTGTGGTAGCATCTTGTTTTGATCGATATAGTGAAACTTTTAAAGATTACAAGATCTACCTTCTAGCATAGAGGAATACTATGTTGAGCCAAGATGTGTAGTTTGATGAGGATGTGTGGTCCTCTAGATTACAAGTATCTCCTTTTTTTATTCAAGGGAGCGAGGAAGATTCTATTCTAGAGACTAATTCAAAGGTTGGAGAAGAATAAAAAAAGGTGTGGACGAGGTATGATTAGAGATGGATATGCCCCCACCCTCTATTCTAGCATGCAAGAAGCTGAGATGGATTACTCAAACATTACAAGGTGAAAAGGAAAATGTAGGGGCATCAAAATATTTAGTGAAGGAAAGTATACATCCTAGGAGACATGCTAACCAAAAAAACATTAGCTACTTCCATTTTTTAGCCTTGAATCTAGTTGTTTTGAGGAGGTGAGGTGTGATGCCTTGATGATGGAGAGTGATTTTTGGGTGATGGTTCCTTTCCAAGAGCCAATGGTTGATTTTAAGACTACAATACATTTAGATTTTCAAATAGCAGGTTTGGTTGAGTTCTAGAGCGAGAAAACTAGTTTCAGTGTAAACACCTTCCTTGTAAAGAGGGAGTGCTAGTTTTTTAGGATACTATGAAAGCATTTAAAACATGCTTAGTGCTTCATGTGATCTGGGGTGCATGGTGTGTTGATTAGACTTAGTTGTATCATGATGGGAATACACATTGGAGTAGATTGCTCATGGATTATTATGCCATGTCTTAATGACTATCTAGCACACTTCCTTGGAGTGTTTGAGACTTATGCGGGTTAGTGACTTCCTTCATGGAGTGCACACATGGATAACTTAGTCACCTTCTTAGAAAGATGACTCACTTTGGTAGGGGAACATTGGGCATCTTGGAGGAGGGTATTGAGCTATAGATAACATTGGGACACTTGGCTTGTTGCATGGAGGCTTGTACTTGAATTGAGGATGCTTGGGTTGAGGAGTGATCATGTAAGTGTGGTGGACTCGGAGGTACACATGAATTACAAGGTAGAGTTGGAGCATTAGAGGCCTCTGGAGGAGAAGTGTTGGACTCTTCTTGAGGAGCATTCAACCTTGGACCCTTACTTATTGGATGTGCATTCCTTTGAGCTTGGCATGTGTAACCTTGATGCATAAATGCAAGAATTATAGCCTTCATGTCTCACCAACACAAATCTTCTGTAGAAATGAGATCCAGTCTCTATTCTAAGAATTATGTAGAGATTTGTGTCTTCAAAATGAACTACAAGGCTTGGCTTAATGGATTAATATTGCCAATGACCAATACTAACACTTCAAAAACAATTGTCCATTCTATCAATGCTAAAACAAATAAAATCTCTATTGTGCAATATGACAATCAACAACAGATCTCTAACTTGGTTAACACAACTGAAATATCTGCATCTACTCAAGTCGTGTGGAAACAATGCACCCCCTCAACATATACATGTGTATTCTATGTCTCTGTGCTTGTTATGCTTCCAATGGAAAGCCAAAGTCAGTACCCATCAACACTCTCAAGTGATCTGAAACTAAATGGGTTACACTTTATCCTCTACTCACTATTCTCAACAATCTAATGAATGAAAGTTCGTGTTTAATGTTCTAATACCCATCACAAAAAGTATTCTCCTTCTTAATAAAACTTTCCTCAATAGTTTTTTAATGGAAAAAGAAGGTAAATTACATAAGAATAATTTTTTACTCTTAATTGTGTCTTCCCAAGATACCAACGATGTTAATTAATGTAGTATCAACCGTAGTAATCCAACAATCAACGTATTATTACTCTTTATTTTTACAAAGAAATAAATTCTCCACATCATCATAAGGACTAACGTTCCATGGCCACTCATTGCCAATCCAACAACAAATAAAATAGTTTTCTCTAGCGTCAATGAAAAACATAAATTCTTCAAAAGTACAAGCTTATTTGCCTATTCAAAATACCATGAGACATTGTACTTTTCAAACTTACAAAATTCAGCACTTATTCCCACTCCTTCCATTCACATAATACAAGCAATGAAAATCAGGAGGTAATGGAATTACGCTTGTTACTACCATTACCCGAAGACACGAGTTAAAAAACACTGGTTTATAATTAGTTGCCCATACAAGCTCGATGTAGGTGAATTAGGAGAAATGAATAGCCCAAGAATGAATCAACAATTGTTGTAGGATATACTACCCATCTCCCAAGCATGTAGGGGTATGCATATGACACCTCCCAAGCATCCAACCAACGATGAAGAAGGTAATGGGTTAATTAATAGAAATACAAAGTTAGAAACTCATTTTGGAAATAGAAACAATGGCCAACAACTCTCAATCCCCCATCACCAATTTCATTCAACTCTYAGATGAGTGACTTGAGACAACTAACCATTGTGGACTTCACAATGGTGAGAGGAAATGGCCACAATGGTTTGAGGAAATGGTTATGGGAAACATTTTGTTTGGTTAATCTCTATGCAACTAATGATGTTGTAGCATATGGTTTTTACATCAAAACTAAAATTATTCCAATAATCATTAATACTATTAATGAGTAAACAAATAACGATGTATTTAATGTTATTAAAAGATCAATTAGAGGTGGAATAGAGATGTGGGAAAATACTAACAAGGATAAAGTATATTGTAAGTGCATTTATTTATAATGGAAACCCATTCTATGATGGTTGTAGCTTTCTATGCATGGTATTGAATAAGATGTAATTGAAGCAATTACTTAAATTTAATGTTTTTAATGCCTAAACATCATTTAAACCAAAATTAAAATAGTTATACACGACAATTAAACACCATGAGACAACAATGTCTACGTTGGAACCCAAATGTGAAAACCACCATTTTGAATGGCTTTGCTTAGTATGTATTCTTGACAATAGCAGGATCGATGTAGTCTCGTGGCTCTTTGGGCCACTTAGAAATTTGAATAGCTAGGATTTTTCTCTACATCCTCTTCCACTCTACCAAAAAGACCCTTTGTGAGTCTATTTCTAGTAGGATATAGGTCGAAGAACTGATATAGATGGAATATCAAGTGTCCTTGTCCTTTCTTTTCCCATTCCCCAACATTCTTCTCTCCTATTTCATTTTTTTCTGGTAGTGTTCTAGTTCAATGTTTTCATTCTAGTTTTCTTGTGCTTTGCACTTGCATTGTCTTTTTTTCTCAACTTCTTGTGTGTACTAAGTTTTTATAAACTATTCATTTTTGTTTCAGATCAAACCTAGAGTTGGAGCGCTCCACATGTGGGCCTATTTAGTGTGTAGATAGGCTGCTTGTCATCGACTAGGTCTATTTGTTATTGATGGCCTCCCTCACCTTTCATATAAATAAAGGGAGGATATAATCCTTTGAATTTATTCATTATTGTTCATTCATGCAATCATATACTTGTGTTAGAGATGTAGAAGCTAGAGCAAACTAGTCTCTTGGCACTTCTTCTACATTGTATTTGCTTTCTTTGTCTTGAGCTCTAGGGTTCTTGAGGAAATTCAAGAAATAATTAGGGTTGGGGTTTTTCCTTAAGGATATAAGGGGAGAAAGGGTTTAGGATAAAACTTAGAGGAGTAAAAGGAGCATTTGATCTTATAGCTATTGTGAGAGAAGAATACTAGGGTTTTGTAGCATTTATAAATCTTGGTGCTACTTGAGTGCTTGATATGGAGAAGATAGGGGGAAACTATCTTGTACAATTATGTGATGCAAATGAAGGTGCAAAGGAGGACTTGTTGTTGTGTATGCTAGGTTCTTGGGGATATTTACTGTTGGTCCTAAAGTCTGCACCTAGCTGCTAAAGGGAAAAGCTATGCCACCTCAAGTTTAGAATGGTTGGTTTTTAATTTTATTGGTCAGTTAGCAGGTTGGTTTTACCAAGACAAGAGCATGGTTGGGTTGAAAAAATGATAAGGATGAGGGTCCTCCTTGGCTGATGGCACACTAGTCACAGACAAGTGAAATAATAGAGGTAAAAAACAAAGGGAAACAACAAACCACTCAATGAATAATTTGTTGCAAGAAGTTTAATACTTAAAATATCATTTCAAGACATTAAACATGTATCAAAACACAGTTACTCCCACAGGTTGTAATAAAAACAAATCTTCATCAAAGCATAGCTGTTATCACAGGTTGCATATTAATAAAGACAAGTTACACAGTAGATGAAGGAAAAGACATGTACTTTGCACAAATCAAAACTGTATTCAAGATAAGAAACACATACAAATTTGGACACAAACACACTGTCATCAATAGTATCTTCACCAGGTAGAGAGCTTTAGTCCATGCACAAAATGGGTCCAACCAATTGTTGTATTGATCTCCTTTTCCCAAAAAACCTCCACCCGCAAAACRTATARAAACTGCATATTTATTAGGGTTGCAAAGGCTCTCGTCCATCTRAGACTCAGACTCAACTTTACATTACTAGTTGTAGAACAACTTATTAACTTAACTAAAAAAATGATGGAGTACAACAATGTATTCTTCACGCTTGACTTAATAAAAAAGAGTGGTTCTTATTACACATAAAAKACCACTTATTAACTTAGTCTAAAAAAATCCTGCAATTGAACAACTAAGAACTGCTACTGGCAATGAAACTGGAATTGGCAGAAAAAGAATAGGAGAGACATAACTTAATTTTGCATTGAGCACTGGCATGCATGCACATTGTTCGAGGCCACTGTAGGATAATTGGCTGTATTTGGAATCTTTTTCACATTATCTGTTTGAGGAAGAGGTAGGTCTTCTGGTGTTTTTCTGGAGTCTTCGACATTCCTTCTACAATCTGGATTATGGTTTCTCGAGTTCCCGCTTATGGTGTTGTAGAGTCTAGATTATGAAACTTATGTTTTGTACCTGTTGACTATCAGTGAGATGCTTTGTATCAATCGTAACCAACTCTTATTCTTGTTTTATCTGTGATGGACTGGTCGCGGTCTTGTTCTGCTTCTTCTCGTGACTTCTCCTTTGATGATTTATCTTAACGCCTAGTTTTGTTGCCACGCGCTACTCCCGGATTGGACCCTAGATGTGATATAAGCACATGATTGCGGAAGTTGTCAAGGGAGGTTTGGATCCACATCGCTCTGACTCCATAAATCCACCATCAACTGCCATGTACCTCTCAAGCTATACCATGGTTTCAATTGCGGGACCGCTCTGGAAGATTAATGTTCGGACGCCTTTAATTTCCGCAATGAATGTGATTCATCGATCAATTTGCGATTTACGATCTGGGTGACCCTGCTACTTTAGCGCCCCTACTAAAGTTCTATCCATTTTCCATATTAGAACTCCCCTAGACATGTTTAGCAATGGCGCAAATTTCTTAGAGCTCGAGAGATTTTGAACGCGGAGCATGAATATATCGCGAAGTGGCTTTCTCCCGGAGTGACATGGCAGTTTCTCGTCACTTTGACATTTGAGAGTTCAGGAGATTTTGAATGCAAAGTGTATATAACTCTCGGAGTGTCGAACTCACAAAGTGATTAGCGTGTGCTTATCACTAATTAAACTTGGATTAAGTCRTTTTTATCATTTAAATATTTTGGGACTCCGAGAGTCTTTGGGGATTCGGGCTTCGAAGAAATGTGCTTGCTCTGGATGGAAAAATCTCAGAGTGACATTGATGCGAAGTGACATGGTGGCCTAATGTCATATGATGTCATGGTTGTTGATGTGTCACATAAGGTGAGTGACATGTGTCACTAAAAAATGAGTAGATGATGGGATCCAAATGACCAAAAATGAGTGCCACTTGTCAGGGCTAGATGGAAGTCACTTGTCTCCATGGATGAGCGCCACAAGTCCTAACGGATGAGTGTTGCGTGCTTCAGGACTTCGACACTCTGGAGTTCCGGAGAACTGCACTTACTCTGGATGGAAAACTCCAAGAGTAGTACGAGCCCAGAGTGACGTGGCAGTGAGGGCCCAATCTGACACTTCGGGGCTCCAGAACTTCGAAGATATGTGATTGTCGTTAAACCTTGCACAATGTTGAAAACCCCGAATGCACGAAAATCGTCGGTCTGAGTGGCCTGTTGGATCTCCACCGTTGAAAATTGAACCTGTCTGTTTGCTTGTATTTCAAGCCCGAAATGGATTGCTCGAAATGCTGTGTTTTTTCTCATGGTTGTTCCCTGTGCATACAACATACTTGATCAACCTATTGTAATCTCAATTAATGGAAAACAGGATGACAAGTAATTCAAACCAAATCACAATATGTGTTTATCCTTCAAGAAAAACATAAAAACTCTGCACAAAGAATCGGTCAAGCAAGACAATAAGGAAAACCAAGTCATTGAACAAATGGGAAATAGACTTTATCAACCAGAAGAGGAAAAATTTGACGAAGGCATAGGGAAATGAGAGAGGAGGGGCAAAGGTGCAGACCTAGGTTACAACATTGGCTCCAAACGAGAATAACACTTCCCTGTGAGGTGCTAAGAACAACATATCGATGCCTTTGAATTTAATAACTTGCTTCCACCTTCTTTTCCTTACCTCTGTTTCCATGTATCTCTACCACCGTCTCTCAACCATGTATCTATGAAAATTAACGTTGAACCTAAGCCCAATGCCTTTGTTGGGTTATGGAGTCTTTATTGAAACTTGAAATTGCAACTAAACCCAGTGCCTTTGTTGGGCTATGGACTCTTATTGTTGATCTACATGCAAACTACTGAAAATACCAACATACCGAAACAAATT
>SNQJ01S0044801.1:26084-48818 GCA_010110895.2 Picea sitchensis | reverse complement strand
TTTGGAATGGAAGCCAAATATTCTACTTCTTCTTAGAAGTAGAGGCTTATACCAAATAACCATGGAAATGGAAGTAGAGCCGTATTCTGTCGATGAGAAAAATGACTTTCTCAATAGACAAGATATGGCCATAGGAAGTATCGACATGTCCGTTTCTCCCAAACTTTTCCATCAAGTATATGAATAATCACAAGGATTAACTCCAAATGAATTATGGACCAGATTGTAGGTTCTATTTGAGAATAAATAATATTGTGAATATTTCATGCAGGATGTCGAATAGATAGAGCCAGAAGAGAAGCCATCAGAAGATCAAGTCTCTTATTATGAAGAGTATTCTACAAAAGTATTTGCAGAAATTTGTATTCCATTAATTGAAGATGATGTCTACTCCATTTAATATTTTTTTTTTTGAAATTCATGTGGAAGATGTATGGCATGCATCTCAGGAGTCACATGCAGACACTTTTGCATGCACCATGCATGCATCTCATGAGTAAAAAATGGAGCCGCGCACATCAGACGCCATTATGATATTTTTTTAGAACAATTTGCAGAAACAAATTGGATATTTGAATTCCTCTCGGGAAAATATCCAATTTCAAAAAAAAAATCGTCCGAAACGGAGTCCGGAAAGTGAAGTTATGATCATTTCAAAATCAACAAAATTTAAGTATTTTTCTGGAAACGGCCGTACGGTTTTTAAAATTTCATCTAAAATTTATTTGGATATTATTCATTACAAGAAGATAAAGTGGATATGTGTGGAAATATCAATGATGCATATACTTCATCAGATCCGTGCAGACATNTACATCTTCAAAAAAATCTTCAAAGAGCACAAACTTGCACAGTTGCGAGGTCTTCTTGGAGTGAAGGACATGGTTGCTTAGCAATTGTTTTTTTGTTCCTTCTCATTTTTTATTTTATGAATTGTAATTTGAGGGGAGGTTTTGTTCCCATGAGGTTTTTCCTCTTTCTTCGTTTAGTTCATTGTATCTTTGTATTTGGGTACCTAACATGGCCTCGTAGCTGGGACCCATTCTTTATTTTCACCATAGTGATGTTCAGGGGGGGTGTTGGAGATACTTCACACACACATAGGATTTATTTTTCTTAAGGTTATTCCTTGTTTATTAGTCATAATTAGTCATTATCCAGTCTCCTATATTTTAGGGGAGAATATTCCACATGGAGAATATTCTCTTTCAGTTGACACTTTAGTTTGAATAGTTGAGTTGAGTTTAGATGTTGCATTGGTTTTGTCACCATGAAACATTAGGATCATCACCAACTCACTACTCTTTGTTCAGTCAGTGAACTGAAGACTAGTTGACTAGTTAACTCAGCTAGGTGGCAGTTCACTCCTGTAACTGCCTGAGAGACTAGACTAGGTGGCAGTTTACTCTTGTAACTGCTCGTGTGTGTCCAAATCAATCTAGACCACCACTATGGCTCATTAGTTACTCATTTATCCTATATATATTGTAAATTATTCACTCTTTGAGTGTGGAATACGGCTAATGAGAATTCTTCCATTCTTTCTATCTTGCTTCTTCTTTCTCAATTTCTCTTTGCAAATGTGTGTAGTATTTTCTAGCTAGATCTATTCTGTGCAGGTTCAACACATTTACACTACCTACTCTATTCAACTGAAAACCAAGTAATCACGTGTAATCAGATTTCCAGTGAAACCAAGAAACCATTTGACTGAGAACCATAACTTTGTGCATGTCCCTGTTTAGAATAATCAAAAGAGGATATATCATATGCATAAAAAATTAGCAGGCATCTTGTACTCACGGCTGCAAAAGTTGATCATGCTAAAACTTACCACATTTGATATTTTGGAAAAATAAGAATCCATCCATTTCGCTATTGGATCTCGAAACTCATGAAAAGCCTCCAACTGGTTGAGAGGACAAAGTTGTTGTTGTGTGAGATCTACATTATAAACAAGATTGAGTTGCTCCTGTCCTCGTCGAAATAACTCATGAAAGTCGTGTGATTCACAACCATAAAGGGAAACAAAACACTTATGATACTGTTCATCTTGTTGTTTGAAATGAATGGGCATGTCTTCTGCATTGCTGGTTTTTCCTTGTTCTAGCTCCAGAATGTCATCTCCAGACTTATAGATTTCCTGTTGCTCAACAATTTCAGAAGGAAGAGAAACAACTTGCTCGCAACCTTCAACATCACTTTCTTCATAGCTAATCAAATCTTTATGAGAACATAGAATAACAGGTGTATCATAATAATGACTAACTGAGGCACCTAGAATAATGCAAGATGTATCCCAAGCCTTGTTATCATCAATTTCATCATTAATGTAATTCCCAACAACATCTTTTTGAATAAAAGAATCAGGAGAAGAGTCATATGTAACTGAAGCTTCCTCCACTTCCTCAACGGAAAAATCCCTTTTATTTTCACTACTAGAAGAACTAATAAGTGACTGTCGAATATGATATCCAAATTCTTCACAACAGTCTTCAAAAAGTAAATAAGATGGAAAAAACCTTTTACAATGCTTACTGAATGCAGCATGGAACTGTTCCATGGAGGAGGTGCTAGCAGGGGGCAAGGATCGATACCATTCACGAGCATATCCCTCTAATGAGTGCATGAACATCTTCATTAATACATCCTCATAATGTATTCCCCACTGATGCATGAGTTCATGAAACTCAAGCAAATACTCAGCAAGGTTGTCATCTCTATATTCTCTAAATCTTGGCAAGAAATCACCCCACTCATCTATAGTAGGAAAAACACTTGGAAAACCAGGAACAACAGAGTAATTAAAAGGAGCAAACCTCTGAGCCAACATGGCTTCCATCCAAAAATATGACTTCTTAAAACCATGGATTCACCACTGGATTCTTTAACCATGGAGTCGCCAGGTGAATGATCTGCAGTCTAAATGTGTCTAGTCTTTGTTCACCATCAAAGATCAGATCAGATCATTTTCGTTCTCCCAGGGAAAGATATTTCTTTACTCCGTTCCTCGGCAACGACGCGAGAAGATGTTGGTCCTAAAGTTTGCACCTGATTGCTAAAGGGAAAATCTAGGCCACCTCAAGTTTAGAATGGTTGGTTTGTAATTTTGTTGGTCAGTTAGCGGGTTGGTTTTACCAAGACAAGAGCATGGTTGGGTTGAAAAAATGATAAGGATGAGGGTCCTCCTTGGATGGTGGCACACTAGTGACAGACAAGTGAAATAATAGAGGTAAAAAACAAAGGGAAACAACAAACCACTCAATGAATAATCTGCTGCAAGAAGTTTAATACTTACAATATCATTTCAAGACATTAAACATGTATCAAAACACAATTACTCCCACAGGTTGCAATAAAAACAAATCTTCATCAAAGCATAGTTGTTATGACAGGTTCCATATTAATACATCAAAATTGTATTCAAGATAATAAACACATACAAATTTGGACTCAAACAAACTGTCATCAAAAGTATATTCACTAAGTAGAGAGATTTAGTCCATGCACAAAATGGGTCCAACCAATTGTTGTATTGATATCCTTTTCCCAAAAAACCTCCACCCCCAAAACGTACAGAAACTGCATATTTATCAGGGTTGCAAAGACTCTCGTCCATCTGAGACTGAGACTCAACTCTACATTACTGGTTGCAGAAAAAATTATTAACTTAACTAAAAAACTGTTGGAGTACCACAATGTATACTTCATGCTTGAATTAATAAAAATGAGTGGTTCTTATCACACATAAAAGACCACTTATTAACTTAAACTAAAATAATCCTGCAATTGAAAAATTGAAAACTTCTACTGGCAATGAAATTGGAATTGGCAGAAAAAGACTAGGAGCGACATAACTAAGTTTTGCATTGAGCACTGGCATGCATGCATGTTGTTCGAGGTCACTAGAGGATAGCTGGTTGTATTTGGAAGCTTCTTCACATTATCTGTTTGAGGAAGAGGTAGGTCTTCTGGTGTTTTTCTAGAGTCTTCGACATTCTTTCTGCAGTCTGGATTATGGTTTCTTGAGTTCCCGATTATGGTGTTGCAGAGTCTAGATTTTGAAACTTCTATTTTGTACATGTTGACTATCAACGAGTTGCTCTGTCTCGATCATAACAAACCCTTCTTCTTGTTTTCTATGTGATGGACTGGTCACGGTCTACTAGTGTTTTTCTTCTCCTCATGACTTCTCCTTTGATGATTTGGCTTGGCGCCCAGTTTTGTTGCCAAGCATTGCTCTCTGATTGGACCCTTGATGTGATATAAGCACATGATTGCAAAAGTTGTCAAGGGAGGTTTGGATCCACACTGCTCCAACTCCCGAAATACACCACTAACTTCCACGTACCTCTCAAGCTATACCATGGTTTCAATTGCGGGACCGTTCTAGAAGATTAATGTTCGGACACCTTTAATTTCCGCAATGAATGTGAGCCATCGATCAGTTTGTGATCTTCGATCTGGGTGACCCTGCTACTTTAGCGCTCCTGCTAAAGTTCTATCCATCTTCCATATTAGAACTCCCCTAGTCATATTTAGCGATGGCGCAAATTTCTTAAAGGTCGGGAGCTTTTGAACGTGGAGCATGAATATCTCCCGAAGTGACTTTCTCCGGGAGTGACGTGGCAGTCTCTCATCACTTCAACACTTCGGAGTTCGAGAGATTTTGAATGAAAAGTGTATATAACTCCTGGAGTGTCGAACTCATGAAGTGATTAGCATGTGCTTATCACTAATTAAACCTGGATTAAGACATTTTTATGATTTAAATATTTTGGGACTTTGTGGCTTTAGGATTCATAGAACTATGCTTGTTTTGGATGGAAAATCTCAGAGTGACATTGCCGCGAAGTGACGTGGTGGCCTGATGTCATATGATGTCGCGGATATTGATGTGTCACATAAGACGAGTGACATGTGTCACTAAAAAATGAGTGGATGACGGGACCCAAATGACCAGAAATGAGTGCCACATGTCAAGGCCAGATGGAAGCCAAGTGTCTCCATGGATGAGTGCCACAAGTCCTGACGGATGAGTGCCACGTGCTTCGACACTTCGACACTCCAGAGCTCTGGAGAATTGGGCTTGATCTGGATGGAAAACTCATGAAGAAGTACTGGCCCGGAGTGACATGGTAGTGAGGGCCCACTCCGACACTTCGTGGCTCTGTAACTTCAAAGATTCGTTCTTGTCATTAAACCTTGTGTGATGCTGAAAACCCCGAATGCACGAAAACCATCGATCTGATTGGCTTGTTGGATCTCCACCGTTGAAAATTGAACCTATCTGTTTTCTTGTATTTCAAGCCCGAAATGGACTGCTTTGAATGTTGCGTTTTTGCTCATGGTTGTTCCCTGCGCATACAACATACTTGATCGACCTGCTGTAATCTCAATTAATGGCAAATAAAATGACAAGTAATTCAAACCAAATCATGATATGTGTTTATCCTTCAAGAAAAACATAAAAACTCTACGCAAAGAATCAGTGAAGCAAGAAAATAAGGAAAACCAAGTCATTGAACAGATGGGAAACCGACTTTATCAACCAAAAGAGGAAAAATTTGACGAAGGCATAGGTAAATGAGAGAGGAAGGTCAAAGGTGTAGACCTAGGTTACAACATTTACTAGAATGCCTAGCTTTGGTTGGGAGTGATTCCAAGCTAGGAGGAGTTAGTGGATAAGGTTTTCTATTGTAGAGGATACCCTAGCTAGGGTTTGGAGAGCTTGACTACCAACTTGTATCAAGCTATCATATGTACTTGTACTTCATCTTTTAAATATATGAAGAGTTGCAACTGTCCAAATTTTGTGTACTCGTTGATTTAAATTTCAACTTATATTATTCTCATGTTTGATTAGTTTCTTGAGTTGGTCATGCATGTTAATTTGACATAGCATTGAGCTTGAGTAAGCAACAAATGTTTAGAAGCTAGAGGGGCATATTTACTATTGTTGTAATAAGTTATTTTCAAATCTATTATATGCTTGAAAAGTGTTCGCTAAGGGACGAAACATTGTTCCATTGAAGTGCACTTGATTGGTCTTTATGTTCTTGGGATACATAGTGAATTGGGTTGAAGAGAAGTGAATTATTTGTCGTAATAAATTACTAGTTCATATTTATCCCTAAGGCTAAAAGTTCATAAGAAATGGACATGGGAAACCTCAAGGCTGAGGTGAAATTGTTGAATTTGAAATCAAATTCAAATTCTCAAAATTTCTACAATAGGGGGCCAATTTTGGATAAATTAGGAAGAAGGGAATATGGCTAAGATAACATGCAAGAGAGGTCAATGTGTTTCCCATTTCCATTCGTAAGGTAAGCCACCATGTTATGGGTCTGAAGGGATGTCACCAAAAGTAAAAAGTGTTCAAGTGCTGAAAAATGTTACTTGATGATAAATGCACACTCCTAAGACTCTAGCAAGGCTTAAGATAATAAACATGGGAGAAAATGGCCTTCCAATTGAGCCTTTGCTAGTGGTGATGAAATCCATTGAGATTTTACCCAAGTGAAGGTATGAATGAGATGCTTATAGTGACCTAACCCAAGATGATGGAATACAAGGGGAAATACGCTATATGTTTCAAGTACTACTCACAACACCATGGGCAAGTCACCTAAGTAGAAATCCTAAGATGGGATACTAATTTCCCTCTTTGCAATGAATTACTAGAAATAATAAGCAATGTAAGTCAAGTGTTCATGTTGGGTAGGGAAATATGAAAGGAATCCCATGGTTGAAAGCAGATAAAGAAGGTGTCGCTTCAAGTAATGTCCCATCTTATCTAAAGTCCCCTATTATGTGTTCATCATCTGCTTAAGTATGAGGATGGATCTCAACACTTACTCAACTTAACCTATTACTTGACATGGCAAGCATTCCTCTGGACTAAAGGACTTTCACTCAGTGTAATCAATTTCTAGCCTTGAGTGCAAAGTGACATTGGAATGTTTACCTCACTCTCATGATTCCGAGGTCCTAGTCTATGCTAAATTTGAGAGTTTTTGTAAAACTAATGAAGTTGTTTTTATTAATGGTGGTTTATTTTAGAGTATCATTTGGTAGCATGAACCAATTATGTAATTCATAGGTGTGAAATTCGTGGACATGTGGTATTTGATTTCCAAAAATGAAAGTGTTGAAAATTAAAATGCTCAAATTGAAAATGAATTGAGGAGGAAAGGAAACCTCTTTATCCATTTATGATTCGCTAAGGTCACATAATGCATAAGGTGAAGAGTATACGCCAATTGGTGAGATGTGCACCCACACTAAAACACTAGGACAATAAATAAAATTACTTATGATGTTCAATTACTAATTGCAATAACCAATATGCATGGAAACAAAAGAGAAATATAAACTAACAAATTCAATTAATAATTGGTTAATTAAGATTGAAAGATAAATATGCAATGTTCAACACCCAAGAAAAGTAAAACTTGTATTTAAACTAGGGAAGGAACTTCAAGAAGAAATATTGATAGAAAAACCATATATTAAAAGAAATACATGATGGATTGCAAGGGCATAACCTTGTAGACCTAGTGGACTATGCACGAGAGCCTATGTATGTTTGTCATGCAATTTAATGAATCCTACAACTATGTAAATTCAAGCACCCATGATCAATAGAGATGATAAAACTAAAATATTAATTTTTTTTGGCCACACAATGAAGAGTTTGGGCACAAATACAATCACAGATATTCCAAGGGTGAATGGTAGAAAGTGATGAATGATGTAAGAAATACTCAAATTCAACCAAAGGAAGAAATATTGGATTTAATCCTCGATGGAATCACCTTTCTACCGTGTACGATTTGGTGCAAGAGTTTACCAAATGCACTCAACCAATAGGTTGGAAACATTGGTGCAAATAGAAAATAAAATGTATTAATAGTGTGAGTGAAACAAACTAAATAAACTACTTTCCCAAATATGCAATCAACATAAATCAAAAGAGAAGGGAGAAGCAAAAGGTTAGGGTGACCCTCTTGAAGCGTTTTCCTTTGAAGTGGAGCAAGAGAAGGTGAACTCAAATAAAGAATCCCCCTTTATGGCCTTGCATTTAATGACAACAAAGGGACAAAACTACAATTTTCTCATAATATGAATCATGGATGATTTTAGTGGCTAAATTTCGTTGATGGGCTAATTTTCCAAGGTTTTTCCAAAAAACAGATTCGCTATTCTATAAATGGTTCGCCCAAATTCTATAGGATAAAATTATTTTACCTTAAAAATCGCCAAAATTTGATACAAACTATATAAAATCCTTATAAATTTGAATATTTTTACAAAAATATTACCAAACATTTTATAGTTGGCATATGAAGGATTAGTAATATTCGCCAAGGTTTCTACATTTTGAAATAAATTTCCATCCTTAAAATCATCCCTGATATGAATGGAAAAAAGATTGCAAAATAAACAATTTCACCTTAAGTGAGCTATGTAGGTGATATCTAAGCTCTCTCTTCGAGATGCTTCTTTCCTTGTTCAGACTTTGTCTTTGATTTGGTGGTGTCTAGAAAACCTCTCATCTTCACGCAATGGACATTGAATAACACAATTGAGTCATACCAACACCTTTGAAGGACAATGAAGATGATTGCACCAGAGGCTTACAATATCTAGCTATACTCTTGCAGTGTAACCTTTCATTCATTTAACTCTTTAATTTCATGAAAGATGCATGTATTTATAAGATTCTTAGAAGGGGCAAAGGAAAGCGGAGATGTCCCCCAAGCCTTACCCATGCAATTGACTTAGTTAACTCAGACACCATTGAAATCCAACGAAACTAAACATTGTCAAACTGGGATAACCATCGCAGTATCCATTGGACAATGAAATTGAATGTGTTGATAACATGCAGAAACCCTATGTGAATATCGAAAGATTACTTGCACAATTTACATGGTCGATGAACTAATATGTCGAACAATCATATGGTTCATCAATTATTTGGTTTGACTTTGATCCTCCATAAATCATTAAACATTTTTTATATGCAATATATTCTTTTATATTAATTAATAACATTTTAGATACACACCCTTTATCTTTACAAACAAAAAAAAAAAAGATAATAAATTTTATTTATTTATCACCAAACCACAAACCAATAAATAAAATGGAACAAATTATCACTAGAACACAAACCAATAAATAAAATCGAACAAATTATTACTAAACCACAAACCAATAAATAAAATGTAACAACTTGCTTTGGATGAGACAATGATCTACTTTTCTTTGGTATCCAACTCTCAAAATCATATTAATAAATGACATGTTGAATACTGCATATTAATTCTTAACAAATTAGTCAAACAAAGTTTTGACAATAATTATTCCAAAGGATTAGTATGTTTAAGTCAACCACATCTTTGACATTAGAACCAAATAAAATGGAAATTTTGTTTGTCTTTTTCTAATCCTTAGTCGGCAATGTAAGGGTCACGACATTAATAATTATAATGTGTACTTGTGCATGATTGTCAATAGGAGTGTTAGACTCCGTAAAAAACAAATTAGTGTTTTTCCATTCAAAAGACTCAATATGAAAAGTTAAAACCACCATAAATAAATTAAAAATAAAATCTCATAAGTTTTATTGGCTATGCAAAAACAAGTTTGCTTAAAACTTATTTCTAATGAAACCCTTAAAATTACAACTCCTCATCTTTTATACAACTCTACATTTTTATCTCGAACCTTGAACTTCAAATTTGTTGAAAAATTATAAAACCTAAATAATATGTGTAATAAATAATAAATAATTGTAAATTTATTTTAACTTTGGGTTTATTATGTGTAAAGATTTATCAAATTTTTTGTCAATTTTTTTAAAGTTTTTTCAATTTAAAAAAGTTTTCATTTCAAAAAGATTTGATCCCTCTCCATATATGATAGATCTGGAGTTAAGATATCTTTTCTATGCATCATAGATGTGGAGTTAAAATGTATTTACACTATATATATATATATATAAACAAAATTGATATGAAAATATTTTATGTAAGGTGGTTTTTGAAATATTTTATTTATGGTCGATATTAAAACATTTTTTTTAAATGTTATGTGTCAACTCTATGTTAAGAATAAAAGGAATTACACATCTCCTTTGTACTAGGTTGTAGAAATCACCTCCGATGCAACAAGATAATAAATAAATAATTACTCATACAATATTAATTAAAATACGATAATAAATAACAAATAATATACAAAACAATGAATGGTGTATTATGTCGTATTTAGTATTTTAAAATAGTTTTATGATTTTAAATTTTCTTTCTTTATATTTGTTATTCCATATTGGTTGTGAAAGTTCATGATATAATATAAGTTTCAATATTATATCATTTTTATGTTAATGTAAGTATCTATATAAGTAGTGGTTCTCATGTTAACATATGGTTAATTGAGGTTGTATAATGCATATACATTTTTTCTTAACTTCCTTCTATTCTATAAAACATATTGTGTAAATACACACACACACACACACACACATATACAATGAATTTTAAGGATTTCTGTAGTTCAACGAGAGGCAAGTATGTGTGGATGTCTGATGGAGGAACTGTTGGAAATAGTGTTGTGATTGATGTTAAAGACATGGGGAGACTATGGCTCTGTGTGAATGAAGGCAAGAGGAACGAAATGGCCTGAAAAAAGACAAGCCCAAGGATCAAACCAGAACCAGTAACACGATTCATGGACAGACAGAGGAAACAAAGAATGTCCTTGTGCATTGTTGAGTTTCTGCAAGATATTGCACTCAGTCGTAAACAGGTCGTGACAAGTCTACAATGGTCACATTCAAGTGTAATAAGGATTTCTTGATGAAGTGTCTGCATCTCGGGTTAAAACATAGGTTGAAGAATGAGAGCTGAAGTCTGAGAGTGCAGAGGATGCATAGGAAGCCTGAACAAGGTCCTGGTGGCTCAAATGAAGCAATTGATATATCCCACATTCATAAAGAAAAATGACTTTAGTAGGTTTATAATTAAATGCGACATTAAGTTGTTTGAATAAAAATGGGCGAGATACAAAATCATGTGTAAAGGATTAACTTTTAGCGGTTAAATCTTGACCATTGATCATCAGAGATCAATGACTAAGATCAAAGGATTGGGGACTGACACCCGGTAGGCCAGCCCAGCCACATCAGTGCCACGTGTCCAGGAAGATGAGTGCCACATCAAAGGGAGTCCATGTCAGTGTCATAACAAGAAGCTCTGCATATGTCACATGTTGTGCCACGTGTCAGGACATGTATCGATGACATGTCATCCGGTACATGATGAAGACGTCCACGTGAAATCCACCTAATCTACAACATTAACACAAGAGATCTGGAAAATTGACTAAGTATCAAGACATCGCAAAGATAGTAAATCAACGGAGAATCAAAAGTATGTGAAGAAATGAGCATGAACCTCCAGACCTGTGGTGAGATGTAAAAAATTAGCTAAGCATGAAGAATCTGTCGAACATGGTGAGACTTTGAAAAATAACAAAGTATGAGGAATTGGTCGGACGAACGATATCGACAAGTGAAGGACGAAGATGTCTCATGGAGCACGATGAACTATGAGGAATTGATTATGTATGAGGAATTGGTCAGACACATGATATCGACAAGTGAAGAATGGAGATGTCTCGCAAAACACAATGAACTATGAGAAATTGACTAAGTATGAGGAATTTTTCGGACGGACGAGGCCATAGATATGGACAAGTGAAGAACAAATATATCTCGCAGAGTGCGGTAATATTTCGGAAATTGACTAAGTATGTGTGCAAAATGAGTGCAGTGAAATGTGAAGGTGTATTCTAGAGGCCACAAAAGGTTAAATGCAAATTCCTTAGATCCGCGACGGAACGCTTGAAAAGATTCTAAGTGTAGATGCAAAACAAATGCGACGGATCTTGAGGGTGTAGTTTGGAGACCACGAAAGTTTGACATGAAGAAAAGATATTCCTTAGACCCCTCGTAAAACTGTCAAGCTGACAGATCAACAGTTGAAGTTAATCAGATATATGATTGGACAATGGCTGTGAGTTGAAGGTTTAAGCTATGTGAGACTTGGATAAATGGTTGAGATCAATCCGAGTTCCAGATCATATGGTTGTTGTGCATTGTGGTTACATGGCATGTTTTTTGGACGTAAACTAGATCAATGGTCAAGAAATAAATCTGAAGGAATGATCAGAAGGTCGTTGAGCATTGAAGCTATGTTGCATGTGCTAATGGCCAGTGAATGAGATAAATGACTGAGATTTAAATTGGGAAGACGATCAAATGGTGGTTGTGCACTGTGTTTGCATGTGGTCCCGATATGCTAAGAATAAATTGACGGATGAGATCAAAACTTGGAAACATTGGACAACTATTGAGCATTAAGGTTGTGTTGCCTATTGTGGTGGGCAAAGAACAAATCGATGGTCATGATTTGTTTCAAGGGACTATATGACGATATTTGTGCATTAACACATATACAAAGGGATCAGAGAGTATATCACACATCAGACTAAAGGGGATTGAGATCGGTTTCAAAGGAGTGTTGTAGCCCAATTTTGAGGAAGATTAAAAGAGATCTAGAGCCGACTCCATGAATTTATTTTGTAAGTGGAAAAATCTGTGGGAGCATGGAGTGTACAAATAACATTTCCCAAATCTATTTTGAGCGTGGAAGTGTGGGTGACTGTGAGTGAGTGGGAAGGATTGTGGAAGAGAAGCTTTGAGGTTCTGAGGTCTGAGGATGACATAATATGAAAGGAAGATAATGTAATCGTCTAAGGGCGGCTAGGAGGTGCAAGGTCTAAGGAACTTCTAAAGTCAAGCATATCATGATCTGAAGGAAGGTGTTGTGACAACACAGAGAGAGCAACATTTTATGCAAGTGAAGGCTTGAGAGAAAGAGAAGATTTAATATTATTGACAGATTGAGGAGATTGGTGTCCCCAGTAGGTTGGTGCCTACATATTGTTGAGTTGGTGCTCAACTAAGGGGATTGGTGTCTCCTGCAGGTTGGCACCTGCAAATATTGTAATATTAGGTTGGTTCCTATACAATTATATAAAGAAATTATTTTTCGGTTATCTCCCAATTGGGTTTCCACGTTAAATTTATGTTTACTTTGGATTGTATGGTTGTGTTTTTACCTTTTACTACTAGAGTTGGTAAAGTAACACATTGATAAATATTGTAAGAAAATAAAAAGTAGTCTTATACTAATTCACCCCCCTCTCAATATAAGTAAGTGTGCCACCAGATCCACCAAAATTGGTGGATTACTCAAATGACCTCTTGTGATAAGATGACATAATCCATCTGGTTATATTCTCGAAGATATAATAAGTTGCAAAGAGTGTTTAAGTGTTATTTCACTCAGGGGTCATGTGGATCCAAAGGTGGGGGAATTCAATAATCAAACGAATCAAAATCCCTCTAGATCATTCTCAGACAAATATCTCAGGTTTCGTCAAACCTTGAGCCCCTCATTGCCTCTTCCTTCTCATATCAACCATTCTGCGAACAAGGATACCATTTTTCCATTGACTCATTTGCATAAGGGTGGCTCCTCTCTTTGTTTGGATCCATCTTTGATTACTGGAGTGGTGAAAGGGTTTTCGGGTGTTGGGGGATATGGGCTTGTCAATAGCTGACTTGTCTTTGAAGATTTAGTTGTGGTTAATCCTATACTAGGGGTTCCAAGGAAGAAACGAAATAGAACTGTGTGCTCTTGAGGCAAATATATTGATTTAGTTGTGGGGAAGGACCTCGGAAAGGAGGGAGTTGGTGGGGAATTTTGGTATCCATTGGATATTTGCAAGGGATCTTACTCAATGGATGATGACTCACCAATTTCTAGTCTTGGGGTATTCTCATGTATTTCATATTTTATCCCATGGTTGGATAGGTTTTGTTTTCAAAGAGAAGGAAGATTTGCATAGGATCATCTTGGTACGTTGGTTTTAGGACTGCCAGGTTTTAAGTGCCAAACCATGCCACCCATTATTCAATGCCAGTGTCAAAGGTTTTAAGAGTGTTTTGATCTAGATTAAAATGTTGAACCTTCCATTGGAATGTTGGTCCGATGAGGGTCTTTTGGACATTGGTAATGCGTTGGGTAATTTCATAATGGCAGACACCAATTTGGTAATGCGTTGGGTAATTTCATAATGGCAGACACCAATATCAAATCTCCAACAAGTCGTGTAGTGGCTCAGATATTGGTCAAGTTGGATCCGACAGATGGTTTACATGAGTTGATCAAGTTGGTGGCGAGTGGGCGCTCTTATATCCAGGTACTCGATTATTTGAACACACCTTTTTGGTGTGTGAGATTCCATATTGTCGGACATGTTGTTGAGGACTATGATCAGAAATTACTCATAGAGTATCATATATTTCTATGTGGGGTTCCCACTCCTCATGATTCATCAACTCTGAAGGCTTTACAAAAAGGTGGTGCAACAAGGTTGAACTCAACGTCTCATGAAAACATTAATTATGTGGATCATGTGTGGGCTTCAACTCATCATGACCAGGAAGGGTTTATGGTCGAGGAAATTATGGTACATTTGTATGGATATAGGTCAGAGGATGGAGTTCAACATCTTTCCAAGAATATTTTGGATGCAGACCTTGAGCTCATGACGATGTAATGGAGAAACATTGAGGCATTATGGTATGACAATATGAAAAAATTCATGGTCTCCGGTAAGCCCATCACCCCTAATTCTTTGACTTATTCTACTACTCAAATCACACAAGAGTAGGGTGGGGTGGGACCAAAGACATTTCCAATCCTTTAGGGGTTAGGCGAGATGGGCCCATTGATTGCTCTAGTCCTCTGGAGATTTCTCCTGCAAATTTAGAGGAGATTAGTCCTCTGAAGAACCCTATTGTTAACTTATGGGAATATTATGATCCAGTTTCTACCCCTTTGGTAGTTTCCCATAAGGAAGAATCTTCTATATCGAATTTTGTCTCATCATGGGGGGATCCATACTTTCTTAGATTGATGTCTACATCTCATATCTCTACCTCTGGGGGCTTGGGATATGTTATCATTGAGGATCAATGGCCTTCAAAAGTGGGGAGAAAATACACCCTTAAACATGCATAGGAAAAGGCATATCGTCAGGTGTCTCAAGGATGCCAAAGACTCATCTTTCGCATACTTAGAGTAGGTGTTATCCCCACTTCTCCTCACCCATGAATATTTTGTTGGCTAATGTGAAGGGTTTGGGGGGATGACCCAAAAAACTCTCCCTTTGGAGGTTTATAGTACATGAAAAACCTTATATAGTTATTAGGAGACAATGGGGATGTTTGATTAGATCATTTCTGAGCTGGGAAAATTATTTTTGGGATGGGATTTCACTGGGTTGGATGCAGAGGGGTTGTCAGGGGGTATCATAACTAGTATCTCTCCTTCTACCACTCCTATTAATTGTGTTTCTATGAAATCGGGTCTTGTGGCAAGGGTTCATAGCAAAGCGTTGGATCGTACCCTTTTCTTTTTCAATGTCTATGACCCCTAGTCAACCAGGGAAACCTTTGGTGGAAGTTCATTGGATTAAGTTTGATCCTAATAAAGGTATAAGAGCACCTCAACAACTTCTGGATTCTCTAAAAAGTTGAAGCATGTTGTTGTCTAGTGGGACATTGCATGTAGGAAAGCTCGAGAGAAATCACTCATTGATATCGAGGAAGAACTGGCTCATATTTATGATTGTATCTCTTATCGCCAGGGAGGTGTTGTGGACGTTGAACATGTACATGGTTTGGAATCTGCTCGTCACACTATTTTGGTTGAACAGGAAAATGAGTGGAGTTTAAAGATTAGGACACTTCGGCTTGATGCTGGTGACCTAAATACCAAGTACTTTCAGTGTTATGCAAACTATAGGAAAATCCATAACACTATATGGGAGCTGGAAGGTGATGATGGCCCAAAATTTCATGGTTTCACGAATTTGGCCGCCCTGGGAGTCTGTCACTTTCAACCACTATTCTAGGACTCTCCACTCTTCAAAACTTCAAAATGGATGCAACCCTTAGGCTGCTATCATTTTTTCCTCACTTGGTAGGTGATGAATAAAACCAAATGATGTTTAACGAGTTTTCAAAGGAAGAAATCCAAGAAGTTCTTTGTTCCTTCCAATGGGACAAGAGCCCTGGTTTTGATGGGCAGTTGACAAAATTTTATGATGGTTTTTTTTATTTACTAGGTGATGATCTTCTGAGGGTATTTGAGGAGATTCGAATATTTGTCAAAGGTCATGGTAGAATTAATTCAACTTTTATTGCATTGATTCCCAAAGTCGATCGACCATTGACCTTTGATGATTTTCTCCCTATCTCATTATGTAACAACTTAAATAAAATAGTGGCAAAAATCATTGCAATGCACATCAAGCCTATATTGTCAAGGATCATCACTCTGGAGAATTTTGGGTTTTTGAAGGGCCATTTGATCCATGAGGAAATTGGTGTTGCTTAGGAGGGTATTCAATCCATAAATATTTATTGGAGGCCTGTCTTGGTGATCAAGATGGATCTTTCCAAGGAATATGATAGAGTGTCCTAGCTATATCTCTATATGTTATTATTCCAAATTGGGTTTGATTTATTGGTGGTAAATTGTGTTATGGCTTGTGTTTCCTTTGTCTATTTTGTTGTACTAATCAATGGAATCGAAGGTTCACCATTTTTTTTGTACATGTTGGGGGATCTGGAAGGGGTGCCCTTTTTCCCCATAATTATTTCTTTTAGTTGTTGATGGCCTTAGTTGGTCCATTGTTGAGTCTTCTAGGATCCACCAAATTCAAGGTGTTCGGATCGGGCATGTTGTGTCACTCACCCACTTATTGTTCGTGGACGACTTTCTACTTTTTAGTAATTATGTGGTCACAGAGGGTCGAGTGCTCAAAGGAATATCGGACCTCTTTTGTGACGCTTATGGTATGATGATCAATGTTGGGAAATTTGTTGTATACTATATGGAGTGTGATGAGGTCTTGCCTTAGGATATGGCCAATATTTTTCCCTACCCTTCTTTTGATATGTCTGATGGGTTAAAATACTTGGGGTTTCGAATCAAGCCAAATTGATATTCCTTAACCGATTGGGGATGGTTGGTCTCGAAAGTGGAGAAGTGAATTAATGTGTGGTGTACAAGATAGATATTTAGGGGATGACGTCTCACTCTCTTCAAATTGGTGATCGAAGACATTCCAGTCTATTGACATTTATTAACAAATATTCCAAAAGGAATATTGGTTAAGATCAAGAAATTCTGCTATAACAAATTATGGAAAGGCACTACATGTTATCTTGGCTCATCTTGTTAGTTGAAAGGCCCTTTCTCATCCAAAATCGATTGGTGGGTGGGGTCTCAAGGACCTGGTCTTCTTTGGAAAAGGATCGACGACCAAGACCTTATGGGTATTTCTCACACATGATAGTCTTTGGTGATGTATCTTATGTACTAAATACATTGATCTGGGATCAATCCTGAACTGGAGACAAAGCCATCAAAAGATTTATAATGCAACATCGGTTTAATGGAAGAATAGTATGGCTATGTTTCCATTTGTGGGTAAATTTTAGCCTGGAAAGTGGGATCTAGCATGAAGGTTTAGGTGGGGAGAGATGTGATCGTGGGATGCTCTTAGAATATATTTCTCTCTGATAACTTGGTTGGATTTCTACAAGAAAATAATTTGTGTACTCTCAACAATCTTGGCAATAGGAGTACTACTTCTATCTTGAGACAAGGCTGGAAATCAACAATTGATATACATCTGGTGGAGCATTGGCACAATCAATGGTTTGACTTTATTCAGGAATTGCAAAGAGCACATGTGAAGTTAAGCGATAGGGAGAATGAACTTGTTTGGATCTTTAACAAAGTTGGTGGCAGCTATTCGACAAAGTTGGGTTATATATGGATCTCTCAACAATTGGTGGAAATGTCGTTCGTTGGTGATATAATCCTATATGGAAGATAAAGCCCCCCCCAAAAGGCGTTTATTTTATTTTATTTTAAAGGACAATGTTTTTACTTGGGATAGATTGCAGTGCTACTGTGTATTGTGTAAATAAATAGAGGATTCTATTGGTGATCAATTGGGAATGTGATGGGTTTGGGAAAAGGATTCTATTGAAGATTGTTTTGAGGAGATTTATACAAATAATCATTTGAAACCTTTTTGGTTTTCCCCAATCCTGGTTTCTTGGGGTCTTTGGTTGGCGAGGAATGTTTGTTTGTTCAAGGGAAAATCTTGGCCCACCTTTAAGGTTTTACAACAAGCCTCAGATTTATATCCTTTCTATTAGGGGAAGACAAAGACACAAAAGGACCGTAGTGTTGGTTATTTATCAATTGATAAATCAAATCCCTGGGGATTTTTTGATGGAGTATGTCAAGGTGTGGACATAATTTGTGGTATTGGGTTTGTGTTTTTTCTCACCGACTCTCATCACATTTCTGGCATTAGGAACTCGAGCGTTGGGACCAACAATCGTGTTGAAATTTTGGCTCTACTTGAGCTTCTCCACTGGGCAAAAAATCACAATATTGGCTCTATACAAGTCTTTGGGAACTCTAAAGTGGTCATTGAATGGATGAATAATCTCCGGGGGTTGGTAAATCTGGACTTGCAAAAAATAGGTGCTCTTTTAAAATATGTTGTAGAAACATTTCAAAATATTTCTTTCTGTCATATCTATCAAGAAATCGATGCGGAAGTTGATTGACTATCCAAGGAGACCTTGTCTCGGACAATTGCTATGTTTAAAGGAAACAATTGATGGGAGGGTGTCCCCTCCTAGGTTATGCAATTTTCCGTCTTTTTGAGTCTTGAACTATTATTATCTAGTCACGGGCTGATATAACCTTGGGGGTTTATTTTTGTAATATGTTGCTAATCATATTGACTTATAATGCTGATATGTAGAAGATAAAGAACAATTGATAGATATATATATGATGATGCATTGCTGCACCTAAGAATTGTAACTTTTTTACCTAGTAATAAAAGTTATATTATCTTTTTCAGAAAAATAAAATAAAATATATTATAACTTTAAATTGTTTTTAATTAATATTATTAATACTAATCTACTTTAATTTATAATGTTATATACTTAACCAAATCAAACTTGGTATTTAAATTTTAATTAATAATTATTATTTTTAACTTATTAATATCTTAAAATTATTATTCAAATATTTCATTAATAAGTTATAATTCAAAAATTTTATTATGAAAACTTATTTTTATATCACTAGTATTATTAAATACAAACTATGGAAACTATAATTGGTGCACTTTGGTTGATTCGGACCAATGTTTTTGACGTGCCATATAAACATTCAAGTACCAATTATTATTTGTTTTTTTGGCTTGATCTCCCTGTGTGGTATGACAACAAAGGTTTAATCATTTTTATTTTTTTTGGCTTGATCCAACTCTAGGAGAGTGTCCTCCCCACACCCTCTATCAACATCATATGAAAGATTGTCTCGAATACGATTTGTACATGAGCTTATGGACACATTTCACTGTATAGCTTTGTTTTTATATAAAAATTTAAAATGTTTTTTTAAATGTTCTAAAAAGCAATGTCCACGTGTACATAATTTAGAAGTGTTTTCTTTGTGAAAAAACAAACTCTCTATAGTGAATTGTCATCCACGTGTACTTAATTAAGAAGAGTGTCCTCTTCGTAAAAAACAAACTTTTCCTGCTAAATTGCCATTCAACTAAGATTGTTGTTGATAAAGCTTGGAGACTAAAAGAGGCGCTAGGAATTTCTTTTGGAAAGTTTATTTATTTACTCTATAGACATGAATGGAGCCCTTGTAAGTAAGATTATAGGCATATCCAATATATTACTATTACTTAATCATTGTTCTTTTTATTATATATTATAATATTAGTTTTTTTTATTTGGTTAGGTGAGAAGGTTGAGGTAGTCTTTTAATATGTATATGTAAGTGTTTTTTCAAACCATGCTTTATCTTTATCTTGATTCTGGAGATAGAAGCTAAACTAAAAAAGGAATATCCATCTCTTACCACCCTTCAAAAACAATATTTCTTAGCTTTAGTTTCAAGACTTTCGATAAAAAAATTGCATCTTTCACTTATTGGTTAAACCTATCTTCTTGTATGGGTGTGAGGTATGGGGACCATACCTTCTGGAAGTAGATCGAAATAAGGTAGAGAGTGCTCATCACAATGTTATCCAAACATCTTCATGCCAAGAAATCAACCCCTCATGTTATCATGGCTATAGAATATGGCACAACCCCACTCATTTTTTCAATGATCTTTCACGTGGTGATAATGATACACAAGCTCGGATGGATGGTCAACTCATACACTAGTCTTCTTATGTATCTGTATCTTACTCTCAAGTTTGATCTCATAGCAAGCAAAATGTTGGATTGATTCATGTTGTTATGTGAAAACCTCTTCATTACTTCACCTCATTGACCTTGATATTCACAAACTACTCCCACATATTTTTTCAATAAATACTCCTAATCTCTCCAAGGGAGATATAGACAAGGGTATTTGCATTGATATTTATAGAGTTTCTAGTCCACGTGGCTTGAGCTTGAAGATCCTCTTTCTTCTAAATTTAAACAGTACTCAAACTTATAATTCTAGAGAAGTGATGTGTATTGAGATAGACCACCATATCCCTCTAGAGCTTTGTGTTTTCTAGATAGCTCCTCAAATCCTGAGAATAATGACTATTTTGTATTTATATGCTCTCCTTACTATGAGATCAAAGAATAAATATTTTATCTCTTCAAAGATTCACTTGATTCTCTCTAAACACTCACGGTTTATGAGGACCCAAGATGTTTAGCCCTCTTCTTTTGGGAGATGTTCGACCTTCATCAATGGCTTACCAGAGACCAATTTCCCATAGTGACATGCACCAAGTTGATTACCTCTTACTTCCATCCCTCTGACACTAGTAGGAAGAGGCCCCATGGCAAGCTTCCATGATTACATAATTATAGAGCCGCAATGCATCATAGACCCAATTGTTTCCATGACATCATGCCCATCACAAACGTGTTTGTGGCCTTAAATGTTAGAAGTGCTTCTCTAGAGCAACAAGTCTTGGTCTAGGGAACCTCCAAGGAACCTCTTTCTTGAACCCCATCTTGTTGCACTAGTGCGTTCCAATTATTTTTTATTTTCCCTTGTTTTAGTTTTCTTTTACTTTTTAAAATATTCCTTGGGAATATGTGCATTTGTCGTCTCATTGTCTTCTTTACATATTGTATTTTTTGTAGCCTCATAAACCAAATTTAATCTTTACAAAACATTATTATCTAAGTTAAATTAAATGAACAACACTTTGTATAATACCATTGTATATAATCTTATGCATGGTGTAGGCACATTGCCTCATTATCTAAATTAAATTAAATTATATGAGTGGCAGTTTGTAGGGTGTTGCTGTACCTAATCTCATGCATGGCACGAGAACATTGCTTATAATTAGGGATATCACTTGGAAAATAAAAACTCAATGTCTTTATCGATTGTTTAAACAAGTTACTAGTTGATTTTGCTTTGAGTTAACTAGATAAAACTAATTGCCTCTAATTGATTGAGTTGGTTTTCTCTATGTTTATTTTAGTCCTCCTTGCCTTAATTAACCATATTCATTTGGCTAAGTTTAACCATCTTTAATGTGTCTAAACTTCTTACCTTTACCTTCACACTTTAGATAATTCATAAACTTCTTACCTTTACCTTCACACTTTAGATAATTCATGCATGACTCTATTACCCCTGAATGAATTGGTCGATTTCAATGCTTTTATAGCAAGAATATAAACAAACAAAAAAAAATTGAACATTTTCACACTTTAGATAATTCATACATGACTCTATTGCCCCTGAATGAATTGGTCGATTTCAATGCTTTTAGAGCAAGACTATAAACAAACAAAAAAAAATTGAACATTTATTGAAAAACGCAAACACCCCAATATAAAAAAAAACAAATTTTATTATAACATCCAAGTCCCAAATATAATAAAAAAAAAATGAAATTCAAATTATCATTTAAAAAAAAAAATCATATTATATTTAAAAAGAGAGATGCTTTTATAATTTAAGTGGTAGAGTATACATATTAAAAATAAATAAATAAAGTAATATAAATTCATATTTATTTTACATTGTTAAAATATTAATTAATTTGTAAGTTTTTCCTTTTTAAATACCTAATATATAAATAAATTATATGCTAATTAAATTAAATTTCATTTAAATACCTAATAAATAAATAAATTATATACCAATTAAATTAAATTTCATTTAATATTTAATATAAAATGTGTTTGTTTAATACTTAGTTTTTTCAATTCAAATTTTAATTAAAATACAATAAATATTTCGTTAAAATAAACATTACAATATATATTATTATGTATATTATTAGTCCATGCCAAGGCCAGGGACTAATAGCGATGAGTTCATCGTTGACTGGTTATTAGTTTAGGTTTGATTTTAGATTTTTGTTTTATATCAAATGTGTAACATAGGAAATCAAAATATGTATTTTTTTTAATAATAATAAAAAATATTTTTCTAACATTTGATTGGCTAATATCTTTCAAGTGTTATTGCAGGCTTCACGTCATTCAATGTA
>SNQJ01S0044800.1:95368-110272 GCA_010110895.2 Picea sitchensis | reverse complement strand
AGTTATGGGGGTGAATGAATTTTGATTTTAGAAACCCCGAACCCCAATATTGAATCGGGAATGGGTAGCTCGCTAATGCAACCTCCTCTAAGGGGGATTTCCCATTTGAGGGAGATTAATTCAAAAAAAAATAAAAATGATAGTGGATGTGTTACAACCTAGTGATGCGATGTCTAGAAACTCCATTTCTGTTTGAATGTATCTATGAAGACAACCATGGTTTTTGAGCACCAGATGTCATTCAGAGTCTTTGATACGCAATTTGGTGCATACGGTATGGAAAATATTGGTGAAATCTGGTACTCTCTGGTCCCTTTCCTGACACATCATGGTCCATATTGTGTACTAGTCCTCGTGGCTTCCAATAGGGTAGTACTGTTATTTAATGGCATCCCTGAAGGAATCCCATGTGAGGGTGACCACAAATATTATATATTTCTCTATGGCCCTTTGCTCAGAGTAAGTATCCCACCAGTCCTTAACATGGGGGACTACCTTGAGGAGTGAAAAAGTATTTTTTTCTCTATCGGACAAATAGTGGACCGAAAAATACCCTTCGAGTAGATTCAACTATTTATCTACAACATATGTATCTATCAATCCTTCAAATAATGGAATATCAAAATATACTTGTACCTTGAAGGGGGTTGCATGGCCGCTTGATGAAGATGTGTCTCTTGTGGGCAACTGTCGAAGGATCTGTGCAAAGTTATCCATCATTTCATTCCTTTGTCATGCAAGGGATTCCTCAAGCAAAAATTTAAAAGGATCTCTTTCTTCTTGTCCCCCATGATTTTTTTCGGGCTCGACACGACTGATCTTTCAAAGAGGCTCGACTAGTTTGAGTCCCAACTTCTTGTACCCAGATCTTGTCGGGGACATGCACAAAGAAAAATAAATGAAGAGCATATCGCTTTGATACCACTGATTTAGATTTATGAGAAGAACAATGAATAATAGATTGAATACAATAACACAAAGATAGTAAGAACAACAAAAGATATCCAGTGAACAATAACTTCTATTGAATAAATAAAATAGGCTAAAACTGTAAAACTGCAGAACTAAAAACAACTTGCTTAAATGGTGGTAGTTATCTCTAAGAAGAGATGTGGTTGCTATGTGCATCCGTCTGAGAAGAATGATTACAATGAGGCTTCAGAGGCATTTTTAACATTTCTCATAAATACCAAAACCCTAGACATACAAAAACCTAACCCTAGGAGATGAAACGCCAAAAGTTATGTGGGCCCCGATAGGTAAGTTGGTATCTCAACTTCCTAGGGTCGTAAATTTTTCATACGAACTCCGTTTTAGGCGTGTGATAGCTCGTTGGAATTTTTTTTCCGAGAAATACACATTATTCCATCAAAATATAACTCTGTCTATAGTTTTGCTGTGGCAAGCCAAAAAAACATTGTTTAGGGCCCCAGAACGACCTTGGAAGTACAAAAAGATGTATTGACATGAAAACTTCCAAAAGAATTTAGTTGGAATAGGTGGGCGTCCACCAATATCCACTTGGATGTTTTCTAGGCTTCAGGATAGCCAAAAAAGTGAAAAACCCACAATTACAAAGAAATGCCATCATTAAAGAGAAATTTGTTGAACTAAAAATTGTCAAGAGGAGTCCGTTGGAATAGGTGGGTGGCCATCAATATCCACCTAGATCAGATGATATCTGATGTTGTTCGTAGATATCCCACCTATGAAAAGGAGATGTACTCCATTGTGCAGGCATGCCGATAGTGGAAGCATTATATTTTGGGAAAGGAAACGATCATCCACATTGATCACAAGTATCTATAATTCATGCAGACATAAGGAAAGTTGTAGAATGACCTCCATTAGAAGTGGTCCACATACGTGCAACAATTCCACTTGAAAATTAAGTTCAAGAAGGGTAGTGCCAAATTTGTTGTAAAATTCCTCAGTGGACCCTCGCTTGTGGCACTAACCACAATTCTTGATTCCTGCGGGCACTAGACCTCTGGCTGGCCACAATTATACAACAATGACTCTAACTTCTCTACTACTTATGAGACATTTAGTGCAGGAAAATAGGTCTTGGAATTCCACCTCCAAAACATTTTCTTGTGCTATTTGGGCCATCTTTGGGTTCCTTCAAGAGAGTGTGCAAAGATAATTTGGGAGGCACATTATAGTAGAGTTGTAAGGAACTTCATTGTGGATAAGATAATAGAAATACTTAAGAAGTATTTTTACTAGTCAAAGCTTCAACATGATGTCAACCAATATATTAGGCTGTGCATTTCCTGTGTCATCGCTAAACCATCCATCAAGAAGAAAGGGTTGTACACTCTTCTCCCTACCCTAGACAAGCCCTGGGAGTTAGTCTCCATGGATTACATGTCAGCTTTTCCCTCCACCAAACATGGTCACGATTGTGTCTTTGTGGTCCTCGATCGGTTCTTTGAGATGGCCATTTTAGCACCATGTACAAAGAGTATCATAGCCGAGTCCACTTATATGATCTTATTTAAGCATGTTTGGGTTCATTTTGGGCTACCACAAACCATTATGTTAGATAGGGACAACCAATTCCTCAATACCTTTTAGTCCAACTTATGGTCTCTGATGGACACCAAGTTGACCAAATCGACTGCCTTTCACCCTCAAACACATGGGAAAATGGAAGTTTTCAACATGATGATTGTGATTATCCTACACATGTACAACTCCAAGCATCCATGTACATGGGATGAGATCCTTCCATATGTTCAACATAGATATAACAGATCCCTCCACAACTCTATTGGCCACAACCCTTTTTAGGTGTGCTTGGGGTTCCAACCATTGCCCCCCATTGATGTATCTCTTCCTGTTTTATCTTCACCAATAGAGTCCTCCCACGCTCAGACCGAGGCAGAGATGGAAACCAAATTTGTTGAATGTATCTAACACCTACAACAATATGTTTATGATATCATGTAGAAGGTCAATTCCAAGTACAAGCAACGACATGATCAACATCGGGTTCCACATAATTTTTAGGTTGGTGATAATGTATGATTGCATTTGCAGAAAGAGTGCCTCGCAGACCCCCACAAGAAGCTCATACCACTTCAATATGGGCCTTACACCCTCATAAAGGCTGCAGGTGAAAATGCTTTCGAATTGAGTATTCCTCCTTTCCTTGGATTGTACCCAATATTTAATTTGGAGTTGCTTCAACCATATTTTCCACCTCTGTTGGACACCTTGGAGGTGGATGAGAAATTGGCCCCTACAAAATTCAATCCCCATTGAATTGAGCAGGAAACAATGGATCAGATCATGGACACCAAGATGAAGGGTTCCCACCAACAAAACACACAACTCTATCGGGTTGTCAAAGCATGAAAAATGGTTGGCCAAGATTTAGATTCAACAAAAATTTCCCCATCTATTGCGAGAAATTGACACAATGGGGACCATTTCTTCCTAAGGGGAGAGGAGTGATCTAGGTGGATATTGGTGGCCACCCACCTCTTCCACTAACTCAACACGATTCTCCATGATGGCAGTTTTATTATGATTTTTTAGGATTTTCTAGGTCCTAAACTTCCAGGGCCATTTTGAGGCCCTAAATGATGTTTTATGAAAAAAAATTAGGGCATGGGAAGTTATTTGACAAACCCATGCCATTATACAACATTGTAGTCCTTATTTAGAGCTTTCCAATGAGATACTATGCATGCCAAATGGATATTGTATGCGAAAGTTGCACCCTCGAGAAGTTGATGTAGAAACTGACCACCTTAGGCCCAAAAACACCTTTTGGCACTTCACCTCCTAGGGTTAGGGTTTTGTACCTTTAGGGTTATTTATTTATCATGTTAAAATGCAATCCTTTTGGTCTCTTGTACACTATTTTGCAAATGAGCGTAACCAATCTCTCTCTCTCTCTCTCTCTCTCTCTCTCTCTCTCTCTCTCTCAGCTACCACCATTCTATCCAATTTGCGTTCTACAATATTCTACTATTTTATTCATTAATAGAAGTTGAGTTTTCACTGTATTACTGCGCTCTCTGCTATACTCCTCTATGTGTTTCATTTAATTCCCTATACAATCCATATCATATACCATTATTATTGCCTTATTGTTATTGTTATTGGGATTTCATGGTGCCCAAGGAGATATAACACATTGATGCTTAATAATATATATCACACCACTTTGTTAAAGAGTGATGCATTCATGCACCATTATGCATGTGGTGCATCGATAAAAAAAAATCGCTGAAACTTTTGACGGTCTAGATATTTCAATTATAGTAAACCTCTACTAAGACCTATGAAAAATCCTCTGTTTTGTTTAGCAAAAGTTTTAATGATAATTTTACCTAATCCTGTAACACTAAAAACCTTTGCTAAAACCTCTACAAAAGCTCAATTTCCTTGTAGTGTAAACTAAGTATGATCTAAACGCTTATGTTTCCATGTTGCATAAGCCATTCCATAGACTTAATGATTAATGATTAGTTAAACTTCAAATTCATAAAATTTTGGGTTTGTAGGTTTCAAAAAATATCGACCTTTGTGTTTGATGAAGGTATAATTCTTGCCCTTCCATGAACTTGATGATTAGTTAAAATTCAAATTAATAAAATTTTGGGTTTGTAGATTTCAAAAAATATCGACATGTGTTTGATGAAGGCATAATTCTTCTTTTGGACTCAACGATAGAAAAAAAGTTGCTTTTAATTACACTTGGTTTTATGAGTAGAGAAAGTGATTATGAGGCCTAATCACGATTTATAAAGTACACAAGGGATATGGATATGTTGTGAGCGACTAATATTATTGTTAGAGATTGAATCATAATGACATGTGACACATCGAGAGACAAATCACATTATGGTGAGGTTAATCAAAGCCTTGAAGGAAAAAGTGATACAAAACTACAAGATTAACTCAGTCCTGAATGTCGAAGAGACAAAAGGAGTAGGGAGGGAAATGAAAGAGCATAAAGCTTTGGCAAAGGGAGATGCCCCACCACATGGAAAATTTATTGGCCAACGTGTCAAGACCTCATTAGTCCACGTGCGGATGTATGAAGTGCCATGTGTCTTTGATGTGTATGTGGTGGTTGAGTCATAGGAGGTATTTCTTTTGTATGGAAATTTGTTTAATTCCTTTGTTTTGAAGTTTCTTTATTTCTAGACATGAAAATGGATCTAATGGATTTTGATAAAGTTCTAGTTATGCTTGTCTAGGCAATTTGTGTTCTTCATATGAGCCTACACAAATCTTTCCATGAATCCAACTTTAAAATTAGTTGCACTTTATAATCCTTTTGGGTATGGTAAGCTCAATGAATAAGATGTTTTGTGTTGTTAATATCACAACTTATTAAATGGACCCAATGCTGTATTAAATTGGAGTTTAATGATATTTTGGGTTTGTAAGAAGGTAAGTAGATTTGAAGAATTATGCTAGGGTATGTAAAATGATTTTTTTATTTTATTTTATTTATTTATTTATTTTTATTTATTTTTATTTTTATTTTTATTTATTTATACATATGATGCTTTGATTTCACATGACACTCAATCAAAGAAGATTAAAGAGCCACATGGTAGATTTATAAAAAGCCATGCCAATATGTTACCATCATTAAAGTATGACTTAGCGAGTACATGGAATAATCAATTTTTTCCATGTAGTATTAATGATATCAACCAAGGAGTATTGAGGAGACACATGGCAACTTCAGAGGATGACATATGACAATATTTTGTGCATTAATATGGAAGCCAGAAGCTATTTTTTCATTGAAAATCTTCCAAATTTTTTTTGAATTTCAAACAACGCTTCATTGGGTTTTATAATGTTTTGAGTTTGGGTGGTCAGGCGTACCTAGGTCTTTGTTTTTTCCTAAGTGCAATATAACCTTCCACATGGACTTGAGGATAATGGAAAGATTATTTATATAGTATTTCAGGTCTATCTGGCCAAGCGTTTTTGAGATCTCATTTTTATTAGTTGCACAACTCTTTAAGCATAACAAATAGAATTTTAGAACTATATTTAATAAAATATTATGCTCGAGGGTAGGTCAGGTTAGGTACAAGGGTAGGTTGAGATGATAATTACATGAAGAATGGAATCTTGGAGTAACTAGAAGACTCCACATGGCAGCTTATATTTGCCACATCATCCATAGTGATGTCATCAATGACCATTAAAGGAGGTCATGGCCAATCAAATTCTCCCACGTGGCCAAATGGTAACTACAAAATCCAAGTCAGTAAGATTTGTCGAGCCATGAGAGAATGCTAAGTGACAATGACAATGGAAGGTGTTGGGTACTAGAATGATTTAAAGGTATGCTCTTTTTGAAATTTAGGGAAGTGTTCAAAGACTATATTTGAATGGTATTTGAAATACATTGTAATGAAGTTTGGGTTTGCAAAGCTAGACATGTTTGATTGCTTATATTTGTTGGGAACATGGGATCTCCCATGAACTTGACCTTGGGTTAAAATGAAGCTAATAGAGTACCTTTGGCATGTGAACTTGAGCATATCCAAAACCTTATGTTTTCCATATTACATGGGCCCCTCCATAGAGTCAACGGTGAGTTCAAATTCAAATTCATAAAATTTTGGGTGTGTAGGCCTATGCAAACCTTAAGCTTTGTGTTTGGTGAATGCACAATGCTTCCTATGTCTTGAACAAAGAAAAGCGATCCATCATTAGAGTGGGAGAACTATAAGGCCTTAACACAAATTATAAAGCAAACTCGAGATCATAATGTCTTGCTAGTCGCCAATAAAATTATTTGAAGGTTGAATCACAGGGACATGTGGTACATCCAAATGTAAGCCATGTTATGTTGAGTGAGGCAAAAACCTTTGAGGAAAAATCCTTGTAAAACTTGAAAATTGATTAAGGCCTTGCCCTTGCTAAGTCATAAGTCTCCTGCTAAGAATTGGCTTGTGGGATGTTGGCACTAACCTAGGGGTTATAGTGGCAACCAACCAGATTTGAACCTAGCCTAATTATTGATCCTCTAGATCTAATACAAAAGAAAAAAACTAAATTATTTTCGCTTTCCCTTCCCCCCTTCCCATCGTCCATTTTTTCTCCCTAGTTCTTCTTCTATCATTCCCATGCAAGCCCCTACTTATGTAAACAAATTTCTTGTATAATCAATACTTTAATCGATGATTTTAATTTTCCTAAATCTTTTTATTTCTCAATTCTTCTTTCATTATATTCGTGTCCTCAATTCCTAGCCTCTAATTATTTAATTATTTGAATTATTTAAAATTATTATTATTATTTATATAATTATTATTGATCAATTATCTTTTTACATGCTTTTAAAGCATGGTAATTTAACTTTTTATCTTTACTTTCCACTCTAACTTTAATCCTTTTGAACTTTCATACTTTACTTTATATACTTAATACATTAATTTATTTAAGTAATAATAACAAAATATTCTCATTATTTTGCAACGGTTAATTTATAATGACTATGTTTGTTAATTTCCCTAAAGTTTATATTAATCTTCACCTTTATATATCTCTTAGCTCAACACTCTTTTCATATCTCATTGTTTTAATAGTCCCTGATGATGAGTGGAGTGTCCAATTGAAAAATTAGATGTTTCAAAAACACCATACACATTTTATTTCCATAATTCTAAAACAACAAAAGAAAATTGAATAATGCCTTAAAGTTAAAAAAAGTAAAAAAATAGAAAAATAAAATAAAAAATATTTGGTTTTGATAAGACACATCACCCCACCACATCCCACCACATGGCAACATTCTATTGGTCCACATATTAGGATCCCATTGGTCGATGTGATGAATCTTGGATGTGCCATGGTTCCCTAATGTGTACATGCCTACCTCAAATGAGGTATTTCTTTTGCATCAAAATTTGTTTAATTCCTTTGTTTTAAGGACTTGAAAATGATATAATTGAATTTCACAAAGTTTCAAATTCGCTTTGAAAATGATATAATTGAATTTCATAAAGTTTCAAGCTCGCTTGTCTAAGAAAAATTGATCTTCATGTTTTTTTCCTACACAATTCTTTCCACAAACCTAAAATTATAATTAATTGCACTTTATAATCTTTTTGGGTTCACTTTTGGGATTCGACGCTCAATGCTATCAACATCACAAGTTGTCAACTAGACTCGATGATATTTCCGGGACGAGAGGAAATGGCACAACTCTTTGCCACATCAAAATTTTATAACCAATCAAATCATGCCACTTGTTCAGGGGATGTTGACATGGATAGAATAAAGGAAAGTATAAAGTGATTCAACTTATGTCTTTTAGCTCAATGATTATGTTGACGTCAGCAAGGTTGACTCAGAAGGAATGCGTACAAATCATAGGGTGTCCTTGGCATAACGTGTCATCAAATCTAGAGAGAAGAAGACACGTGGACCAATCAGAGGTCGTTTCTTGGAAATCGGTACTAGGTACTTAAAGATATAATGATAACCTTTCCTTAAAAATAAATAAATTAGCGAAGTGTTGAAAGTGGAAATTAAATCAAGATTATGAAATTTTGTATAATTATAAAATTAAAGCAAGATTTTGAGATTTTGTACAATTATAAGTAAATTTTTAGTTTACATGTTATTGGAAGTTACATGAGTACCCAAATTGGATCCGATGTTAACTTGAAGTACACTTTATAATTTAAAAAAAAACAGAGGATCCTAGAACTTATCATGAGAGGATCCTAGAAATTATTATATGATATGCATGATGCTGACACATGGCAAATTCTATAGATTCCACATTTCATGCATGTCCAACCTTTTTTGATGTCATATTGTGGGTAGAGTATGGTTAGTCCACGTACCTAGTGAGTCCTAAGCTTTGTCAATGTCTTTTTGATGAGGTGGCCAATAGTCAGCGTTGAGGACATTGTGGTGATGTTGTGGCATATCCTGTGATGTGTTCCTCTGGTTTGTCTCTTGTGTCCAAGTCAATGATTATTCATGTTTTCCCTATATACTTTGTATCATTTAGGTGTTCCCTAAATCAATGATGCCATGGTATCATTCCTATATTTGGCACCTCTCAACATCATTATCGATGGTGGGGAAACCTAAACATTACTTTGCTAGCTTTGTAAACCATCTTGGATATTCCAATCGTTGGTTCACCAAAGTAGATATAAAAATAAAACAACTAGTACAATAAGTCTATGTTCAATTGTGATAATAATTTTTTGTATTTTTTAATATTTTAATAGAAATAAAAACACATCATTCAGATTCTTTAACTACTATGACATTTAAAATAAATTATAATAGCAATATATATACAACGGAACACAAATATTTACCTTGGAAACCCATATGAGAAATGATTCAGGTGGATCTCGATGACCATCCACCTTCTCCACTAAATCAATGTTTATGAGCCTGATGTTTTGATAAACCATGATATTCACTCTTTTGATGGGGAATGTAATGTAATACCATCTCGATTTGTAATGTAATGTAATGCCTACAATGTTAATGTTTCAGATCCCATTAGAACTCTGCAATTAAGTGTGCTTGGGCTAGAGTAGTACTAGGATGGGTGACCTCTTGGGAAGTCCTAGCATTTTACATGCCTATGACATTTTGTAAACTTGGACCAATTTATCCCACATGCATCATGGTAATTATTGTCCTCTCACTCTCAAGGTGAAGGATGTCCTTTGAGCAGACAATGGAGTGTGATGTAATGCTTATTTGCGAATGAGTGTAGCCGACATCTCTTTCTCTTCAGAGATAAGCTACCACCATTCTAGCCAGTTTGTGTTCTACGATATTTTTCTATTTTATTCATTAATATAAGAAGTTGGGTTTTACTGTATTTTTGTGTTCTCTGCTATATTTTCATTTGTATCTCACTTCATCCTCAGCATAATCCAGATTAGTGGTATAAGAGAAATATGCTCTTTGTCATTCTTAAGAGCGTGTCCCCGACGAGGTCACGATATATAGAGTTGGGCCTCGAGCTAGTTTCGCTCAAGGACAACTGCTCTCACCAGCCCAAGTGACCTCCCATGGCGGAAGAAAAGAGAGATGACAGAGCATGAGATCCTTTCAAGATGTTGCTCGAGGAATCCCTCATGTGATAGAGGAACGAGATGATGGAAAACTTCGCTCAGATCCTTTGATGACTACCGATGGTGGTCGAGGCATCTTCGACAAACAACCATTTCGAAGGTGCGACACCCTTCAAAGTACAAGTCAATTATGATATCCCCTTATTTGAAGGCTAGAGAGAGGAAGATGCTCTAGAAAAATGGTTGAATCTACTAGAAGGTTATTACTCTGTCCAAAAAAAAATCGAGAGTGAAAATATCACCTTCGCGCGCACCTTAAATCCCTTCCCCATGTCAGAGCTTGGTGGGAAGGTTACTAGTAGAGGTACACCATGGATGAATCTACGCCATTTGGGAGTGAACCCACTTGGGAAGCCTTTGTAGATGCCCTCAAGGAGGAGTTCTACCTTGTTAGAAACTATGATGACCAATACATGAGGTGGTCGACTCTGCATTAGAAAAGAGACCAGACAATGTCAGAGTACACTAACATATTTCATACCTTGCGCTCAAAGCTGGGTATCAAAAACTATGCGTGGCACTTGGTTTTGAAGTATAACAGTGGTCTGCACAGGTACATTCAAACATAGATGGATTTCTTATACATCTCCTCACTGGGATATGCTTATCGATATGCAGTCAAAATTGATCAGGAATTCAAGTAGTGGAGTAAGCGGGAGTTTGGGGTTGCAAATATGCCACAACAGAAGCATGGTAAAGGAAACCCTAACTCACAAAATGAAGGACAAAGAAATGAGAGTGAATCTCGAGAAAATCAGTCCAAGCAACTGACTAATAAGGGTGATGGGAAGTCTAAGAAAGACACCAGAAAGTGGTGTGACTTCCACAAAATCCCTTGGCACAACACAAATGAATGTCGCTCAAAACAACATTGGTGGTCGAGCTCAAAGAAAAAGAATCATAACCTAACTCAGACTCTGATTTAGAGCACAATAAAGGGAAATGGATCATTGATGCAGAACCTACTGCTACCATCGCGACCACAACAATACAACTAGAAGAACTAGAGGAGCATGAGGAGGGGGAATGCCTCATCCACTCACAATTGTGGGTAAAGGGGGCCCCACTGCATTTCATTGTTGACAACGAGAGTTAGAAGAACCTGCTCTTAGCTGAGGTTGTCAAGAGATTGAAGCTGCCAACAATGCCACAGCCCCAACCATACAACATTGAATGGTTGATCCGGGGACGAGACATCTGCATCAACCAACAATGCCTTTTGTCCTACGGAATCAAGCCCTTCAAGGATGAGGTGTTCTGTGACATTTCCCTACTTGAAGTTTGTGATGTTCTTTTAGGACAACCATATATGTGGAAATATCACACTATGTATGAGTCTCGGTCCAACAGTGTCATTGTTATTATGGGAGGTCATATCTACAAGGTACCAGAGGTAGCTCTGACTACTTCCACTTCATTGATCTTAGAAACAAAGTGCCACAAAGTAATCTCTCAGACCATAAAATTTTTCCTCTTCATGATCCAGTCAAAAGGTAAACAAAATGTCACTACAACCGCTACGGTCTTGGCCCAAGACCTTTCTATCCAGTAGAAGCAAGTCAACAAGATTGTAGAGGAGCATGAAGATATTTTTGCTTCACCTACAGGGGTGCCTTTTCCCTACCATGTATTTCATTACATTTACTTGGTGCCCAATGATGCCTTACCCAATTGTGCAACCTATAGATGCTCCCTTCTAGAGAATGAGAGCCTTCCATATGTTCAACATAGCTCTATTGGCCACGACCCTTTTCAAGTGTTCTTGGGGTTCCAATGTCCATTAGCCCCCATTGATATAGCTCTTCTTGATGCATCTTCACTGGTAGAGTCCTCCCACACTTAGACCAAGGAAGATCATGCAACCATATTTGTTGAATGGATCCGACACCTCCACCAACATGTTCATGACATCCTTCCACAAGCCAAGTACAAGTAGGAAAACTACTTCAACAAGGCAAGCGACTCACCAATGTTCATATTCAACAAAAGTTTCCCCATATCCTGAGGGAACTTGATGCAATGGGGATCATTGCTTCCTAATGGGGGAGGACTGATCCAGGTGCATCTCGGTGGCCATCCACCTTCTCCACTAAATCAATGTTTCTGATCTTGTGGTTTTGATAAACCATGATATTCATCCTTTTGATGGGGAATGCAATGTAATTCCATATCCATTTGTAATGTAATGTAATGCCTACAATGTTAATGCACCATATCCCATTAGAACTCTGTAGTTAAGCACGTTTGGGATAGAGTATTACTAGGATGGGTGATCTCCCAAAAAGTCCTAGTGTTTTACATGCCTATGGCATTTTGTAAACTTAGACCAATTTATCTCACATGCATCATGAAATTTATTCTCCTCTCACTCTCTCATATATAATTGAGGTGAAGGAGGTCCTTTGAGCAGGAAATGGAGTGTGATGTAAGGCTTATTTGCGAATGAGTGTAGCCAACATCTCTTTCTCTTCAGATATAAGCTACCACCAATCTAGTCAGTTTTTGTTCTACAATGTTTTTCTCTCTTATTCATTAATAGAAGTTGGGTTTCATTGTATTTATGTGTTCTCTGCTATATTTTCGTTTTTATTTCATTTCGTTCTCAGCATAATCTGGATCAAGAAAACCCACATTCAATGAAGGACTATGCCTTTTGTCTTCTTATGAGATTACAACACTGATTACAAAGCCTTCCAAGCTTACTGTGAATCTATGTGACACTATGGTCTTCTATAGTCCTCCACAATATGCTTCTAACTCTCTACTCTATTAGCATCTACTCCAAAATCCTACTCATATTATGGAATAGCCAACCCAGAGAAAAAGTGAGCCCTCTTCCTTCCTTCTACCAAGTTTTTGATAGCTTGAATTAGGGCTAGGTTTTTGAACCCTCTTGGAACCTCTATGATGTTTCTAGAAGTCTATAGTGGATCATACATGTTACTAACCCTTCATATTTGAATTATGATGAGTTGACATGGTTTCCACTTGGACATGTGGGGAATATTTTAACTGTTACCATGTCAGGGTCTAAACTTTCTCATATGAACTCCATTTTAGTTGATGATAGCTCATTGGAAAGATATCAACAAGAAGAACAATTATTGTCAAGACTTAGGCAACCTTATGGAAACCCTAAGTTGACATAAGGCCAAAAAATACTATTTAAGGACTCACAAATGCATCGAAAATTAAGGTTACAAAATTTGACAAAATCAAGACCATCTACATAAGATCTACATGAAGCAAAACATGGTCACAAATCAATGCTTGATTAATTGAATGAGGCTCTGAGTTTTGTTCTCACTTTTCTCACTTTCATCAATTTCATTCTTGCATTTTAATTATGCATACATTGTTGAAATTAAACTAGACACCTTCCTCTTGTATTATGATACATTAAATAAGTAATCAAGACCTACTAAGTTATGGTCTATCATTAGTACTCAAGCTTTATTTATTGTCTTGTGCTTATAAGGGATTGCATGTGCAAATAATTTAATGGAGGAATAAGCTTTAGAAGAGGAGGTTCCAAGAAAACTAATGACACATAGAGGGATGCACCAATCACTAAATAGGCACATACTAAAGAAATATGTAACAAAGAAAGCGATTAAGGTTGCTTTGGACATGAAGTAAATGTGAATATGATGCAACACTCAACCAAGAGAAAACAAATGAAGATCAAAGTAGAAAAGATGAGAGTCTTTGGATGGAAAGAGAAAATAGATAACCAGTAATGGGAGAACATGTCATTGCATATGATATCTATGATGCCTCCCATGTGGAGAATATTTTAATTTCTTAATTTAATAAATTACTTAGTCTCACATGTACATTGAACAATTTTAGAATACAACAAATTGTAATGAGGTAAGGGAGCTTCCAAGTAGTTCAAGTAGTTCATGGGTTATTGAGGGTATAAGAAGAGTCATAGAAGTTGGAAGGCCAAGAGTCATGAATGAACTTGTAAAAGAGACAATTTCCATCATGCCAAATTCTCTTCTTGTCATTGTAAGGTATCTACATATATTAGTGAGAGACCACTAGTAGCTATTGTGTTAATACTCTTGCAAATGATGATTGGTTGTAGATCAATCTCTCCTTTTTTTTTTTTTTTTATGCTTGTAGGTATAGGCATTTCAACTTGTGGACTATTCTCTTGCTTGTAATGCATGTTGTCACTTATAATTTGATTGCTAACACTTGTAATGCATGGGATATTCTCTTCTTCTTAGAGATTCCTTGTTTTGCATAAGCTTTATTCATTGGACTATTGCTCCTAACAATTATGTTTAATATAATTTCATCTGAAACATGTTATTTTATCGTTTAGTTAAGATTTAGCTAGTTGCATATTGCATCTTGCACTTGCTACATTTGTTATCCACATCCATTCCACATTCATTCATAGTTTTCATTTTCTTTCATTAACTTAGATTAGGAATTTTTTTAAACAACATCATACTTATATTATGACCTCCAAGCCATAATTGGAGGGATTTCTATTTCAATGGAGAAAGGTCTAATTAGGCCCATTCATTGGGTAAGATTATGAAGTTAATGAGGGTCATTTGCACATGTCAACATTTTGGCACTAGAAGGAGAGATTTTTCCCTATTATGGTTGATAACTTACATCTCGCCGGTTATGGTTAATAGATCTCGCCGGTTTAATTTGTTTATATTGCTGTTTATGTTCCCCAAGGGTTAGGTATTCAAGGGTTCTACAGACAAGGGTTTGCCCTGTGCTATAGCTCTCTGATATATGTGCGGGGTCCAACAGTAGTACTCGA